>VIAB01002900.1:0-21015 GCA_009801035.1 Oophaga pumilio | reverse complement strand
AAAAAAAAAAAAAAAAAGAATTGAAAGTGAACTTGTTCTTGTGAAGCTTTTTGGCATTGACCTTGAGAAAAACTAAAGTCGTTAAGCCAAGATAAAGGTGTTTGATGATGTAATTAGCTGTGAGGTCATAAAATGCCACTCATGGAGATGTTGAGAAAACACAGAAATGTTGGAGCTCACTGATTTTTAACCTTATAAGTAAAACAGGGAAGAGAAAAATAAATATCTGTATTTTGTACTGAAGCCTTTGCTGCGCCAGTCATTAGTCTGGCAGATGTCTGAATTTTGAAGAGTTTCCATGCGGACCGTTAATACTAAATATAAGATAGATGGTGTTGATTATTATAGTAACAGCAACAATTTCCTCATAAAATAAAAAATACATTTTGAAAATAATTGAACTGTGAAAAAAATTGCATAAATCGTATAAAAAATATGTAAACGTATATTTTTTTCTTTCTTTTTTTTAATATTTCAGCAATATGAAAACTGGAGGCCAAACCAACCAGACAGCTTCTTTTCTGCGGGTGAAGATTGTGTTGTAATTATTTGGCATGAGAATGGACAGTGGAATGATGTGCCCTGCAATTATCACCTTACATACACTTGCAAGAAGGGAACAGGTATTTTTTAAATTACACTTTAACAAATTATGTTTTTAGATTTGTTAGGCTATTTGGTTTTCAAGGACTTTACTATTGGGTACCGGCGTTCCTTTTTCTCAGAGTTAGGGCTCAGTTGTTTTTCTCATAATCTGAGACCCTGATTCCTGAAATGTGTCACTTGTTGGTCTGCTTGCTGTCACTTTGATACAATCCTTTTTTCTGCTGTAGATCTAGCAGTGCTCTGAATGCTGAGCCCTGTATAACTCCGGTCACACTGCTGATAGGTAGTATTCTTCTACTCATGCATTGTTAAAATACCACTCCAGCAAGTTTTTATCATCTTCCTCTTTTATTGGCGCCGCTCCAGTCTATTTTCTGAAGGTTGTGACCTGCCGGATTAATCCGGAACCGAAAGTTGCATTTCAATGTAAGTCTATGAGAGCCAGAAAAAGGCCAGGACAAGGCTCTCATAAACTTACATTGAGAGCTTTTGACAGTCAGAAGTTGCGATCACAAGATGACGGCTCAGGACCGGAGCGGCGCAGGGAAGAGCTGAAGAAAGTAGCTGGTAAGTATAATATTGTACTAGGGTCAGTGAACAAAGATTAGTTGCTCCACTCCAGCACTGAATTTTTTTTAAAAAACAGCTGAAGTGGCGCTTTAACAAAATATAAAAATAAATGTTTCCAAAAATATTTACAATTGAGCACTTTCCCTTTTTGTGCTGGTAATATCATATTATCCCAGTGAAATCTTGAGTTGTCATCACTAGATTGCTGAGTAAATCCATAAAAAGCAGGGACGAAAAAAACAATTTAGCAAGGAATCAACCTCTGTTTATATGGAGTGACCGGCAGCATTATAAGATCGTCGATCTCTAAATATTTACTGATTGACAGCCGTTTAACAGCCAGTTTACGCAGGCAGATCGGGGTAAAATATGTGCTCTCCAGCAGAAAGGCTCTACAGCAAAGCTACAACCCTCCATGATGGAAAGCCTGTAGTTGGAAACTTGAAAGATATTAAATAATTCTAATGTGAAATTCCGATTTTTACCAGATTCTCCAACTAACTTGCGAAAATGTCCTGAAACTATGATTTTTTTAAACTGCTTTGTATGTGTAATAAAGATATTCTCATAAAATATTTAAGTGATAGTGAAATAATGAGGTGGTTTGCCAGCTACGTTATTCATTTCTCTTTTTTTCCTGTGGTTTAAAGCCAACATTTAAACTTATGAACTTCTCCGCAGCGCTGGGAGATAATTGGTTTGCTGAGACGTTTATCTTTATTTTAGCAAACAATTAAGTTGTGGCTGGCTGACAAATACAGCATCGAATTAGGAAGGAGGGTAACAAGTTCACACTATGATTTTTCTGGACTCTTGAAACTTGTCAGATTTACCTAATGGCAGAAAAAGGTTTTGTAAAGTTGAGTGCAAAAAGTGCGCAGTAACCCTTACCTGGTCATTTATTATTTTAGTTGCCTGTGGACAGCCTCCTCTTGTTGAAAATGCTAAGGCATTTGGAAAATCTAAACCAAGATATGAAATAAATTCCTTGATTCGATACCACTGCCAGGATGGCTTCATTCAGCGGCATATGCCAACTATCCGTTGCAGAGGGGATGGAAGGTGGGATTTACCTAAAGTCACATGCATGAAACGTAAGTATAGAGAAATTAACTAGTTATATTTCATGTTATTAAACATTAAAGCTTAAAGTTGATTCATTTCTAAAGGTAAATAAAAGCAATGTAGACTATACCAAGTTTGCAGATATTTTTGAGGGATTATCAGGACAATGAAGCTTTAAGGTGGATCCCTATTTTAGCCAACATTGTATTACCGTATTTTTCGGACTATAACTCACACTTTTTTCCCCAAAAATTTGAGGGGAAAATGGGGGTGCGTCTTATAGTTGAAATGTACTTACAGTTAGCTTGGTGGCAGCAGGACTCGGGCGATTCTTCCGGTAGTCAGAAGCTGCAGGGCGATGATCTCGCTCCCATCCCAGCCTGGTTTGGCTGGTACAATAGGTTGAGTGGTGCTCGGTGGTGCGGGGGGAGGCTCCAGCGACAATCTGCACATGCACAGCCTCTGGTGGCCATTTTCCCAGAGCCACAGCATCGAGGCAATAGAAGTGCAGGGTCTCTGAGCTTTCACAAAATGTTGCCGGAGCCTCCTGAACCACTGAGAACCGCCGAACCTGCCGCATCCATCACACCAGGCTGGGATAGGAGCGAGATCATCGCCCTGCAGCGTCGGACCACAGGAAGAATTGCCCGACGCCTACTGCCACCAGTGCTGCTGATTACCCCCGGGTAAGCTGAATTCAGGACTACAAGATGGACCCCCATTTGAGGCATTAATTTTTTTCCCCATTTTCCTTCTGAAAATTTGGGGTGCGTCTTTTGGTCCAGTGCATCTTATAGTCTGAAAAATACAGTAACTGACTAAAAGAAGATATAGCTTAATTCCAGAAGAAAACTTTGAGCTGGGTAGCTTCCAATAATTCTCCACCTAGCTGAAGCCTAAAATTGAACTATGGTATACCCATTTAAGTACAACCAGTTTATTGGTTATATATTTGAAAAATGATTAGTTATAATTAATTTAAACCAACTGATTTTTTTTCTAAATAGGAATAGGGTTCTTTAGTTACAGACTATTTTAACACATCATGGAACCATGATGTAATGGAAAAAGATGTCAAAGTTCTTATTAGATGGACTTCATCTAATTCCACTTTAGCATCTATATTTTGTTTCCTCTACTCTCAACCTTAAGGCCCCCAAACACATTAAATTAAGGTCATTCAAACCCACCAATATCAGCAGGATCAGCCAACACTCTAATGACTTAAGGCCCCCATAAACATTACACTAACGTTGGCTGAAACCATCGATATCGAAAACTAATGGGTATGGGGCCCTCAATTCTCCCCGATCAGAAGATGTCGGGGTAAATAATGATTTGGCATGTCTGATTTCAATTTTCTGATCCTTTCCTTTTCTAAGAGATAAGTTGCTGCGAGAGATGTCTGGCAGTTCCTCTCTTAGGACTTGGTCACATGAATGTATAACATGGCCGTATGCTGTCCAATGTTTTATCTGATAGCCCAATGTTCTTCTATGGGGCAGTGCAGATCTGCTATTTTTTTCTCATTGTCGATTCGGCATGAGCAAAACTTTGCAGCATGCTGTGATTGGCTAAGAAATTCGTTTAATGCGCACCCATACAAGTCTAAAGGGGGAGGTGAAACACCAGACTGCTCTCGAATGTCAGTGCAGTCTGACATCCACAGACTCAGAAAATGGATAGATTGAGAAATTATGTTTTCCATCTTCTCCACACCTGTGTTGTGATTCTCCATTCTCTCATGCAAGAGAATTGGATCACTCTAAGATGACACTCGGCTCTAACTCTGACACTAGCATTAGAAAATCATCACTCATGTGACTCCGGCCTTATAGAGAACATAGTAGTGCTTAGAAGAGCAAGCGCTCAAGTGTGGAAGAGTTGGGTGTGATAGCTGCTGGCCAAACGATCAGCCAAACCATTGACCAACAGCTATCTAATGTGTATGGGGGATAGGGGCTGTAGAAGGTCTCCTAACTGTACCATGACTGATGAAGATTGGGAATATAATGATCAGGTAGTTTTATTTCAATCACCCACCCATTTTGTTCTTCAGAAGATAACCAATTATAAGAAGTGTTTGGCAGCATCTTTCTCCTAAATCCACTTTGAAAACACTGAAAACACATAAACTCTGAGCATTGATATGTGTAGTGAAGTGGATTAAGTAACCTTTTGTTCGAATAAGCCGACAACTATCACGTGTATGATCAGCTTTAGCTGTCCTTAGACACATAAATGCATTTTTGAGTTGTTCAAAGTTATTGTGGTCATAATACATGACTGTAACCTTCTGTGAAGACTTCAGCAGAGGTGTGAAATAATTAGTTGATATGAGCAGAACATTAATATTCAATTTGATATAGAAATAAGCATTTAGGAATTTCATTATCCATTTTTTTAATTGGGAAAAATTGTCACTGTGATAAGTTACAGTCCTTTACTGAAACAAATAAAGGAGATAAAGCTGATTTGCTCATCATATTCCTGGGCAAAAAATGTATAAATTTCTAATGTGTGTAAACAACTCATCAGAAATATGGTGAGAACTACTAAACCTCTTGAAAGGAGTTGGCTCAAGAAGACAACATGATAAAATAAAACCCATGTGATGATCAGCAAACCCCTGTTAAATCTGTTTTCCTCACAGGGACCGTGTATTTAAACTTTGATAAGCCTGAATAAGTGTGTGTATATATGATACGTGTATGGGCTTCATTGATCATAAATCCTTGTTGGGACGCAATCCCAATTAATCTCATGCTTATCTGTATTTGTAAGATATAAATGATATTTCTTTATAATATTTGTTAAACATACATAATTCTTTCTTATATTCTTAGCTTCCATGTACCAAAGGACTTACTCCAAGAAATATTACTACAAATTTAGCCCACCAGAGATGAGGACTCCACTAAACGCTCCCAAACATCTCCACCGTTGGAGCAGGACTTGGCAAGATTCCCCGCGTTGAATGCACAGGACTTCTTTTGAATGGACATCATATCTGCCAAAGTCCTAACAACAGTGCCTTTCTTTTGAATTCCAAGAAGCATTATCTAACTGATCCAATAATGGATGTTTTGGACAATGGCGTAACTCAAGCAACAGAAGAAAACAAGAACATTTTTTAAACAAATGTACAACTTATAGGGAACTAAGCCCCATGTAAGCGTAATATCCAGCCTACTAGAAATTGTACTTCTAGTATGAAATGTAGTTTATTTCACCAAGGCAAGCAAACATATTGTATTAATGCAAGCTTATGTTAATATTTCAGCTGCTTGACCCTAGCTCCGATGACCTTTGTAAGACCTTTTGTAAATAAGATGATTTAAATATGTTTTCTAATCATGTATATAAAATTGAAGTAGTCATACTAAAGTCAGGCGTATTTAATAACTGCAATACAGCTTAACTGTTAGATCATTAATTAAAGCCAACTCTAGTTGATAAAGCAAGAAAAAAAAATAAAACCTTAGCATAAAAAATAAAACAAAAAACTCAGTGCCACTAAAGGACTTTTCTGTAGGTGCATTATTAGGAAACCTGTGCCATATAACAATATTGCTTTTTTGTGTCGCGGAAAAAAAAAGAAAAAAAATATACGTGGGGAACATAATTTCCGCAAATTTTTTTTTTTTTTTACATTTTTATTTCTTTGTTCATCCATGACCACTCGGCAATTTGGATTTGTTGGATGAATTATTTTCATTGTTTCATTTCTTTAGTTTTTCTTGGAGGGAATTTTGTAATGTTAATCCATCAAAGGAAAGATTCATTGATACAAACTTAGACCTGACATATACGCGCCCTATTTGCATCATTTTATTTGATGCAAGTTTTATGAACGATGTCTAGACTGCTGCACAAACAGATGCAACACAGGTAAAACAAGTTATGTCGGTTCTGAATTTGTAGCATATAACTCGCACCTAGTTTGTTTTCACCAAAAATGGGAATTTTTCTCATTGTCTTCAAATACACTAGATTAGCATAGATTCAAGGTGCGTTCTACAATTTTTGTAAAAAAAAAAAATATGAAAAATAAAAATAAAAAGGTGAATAATTTTGTATATATAATCATTTTTAGGTCTTTTTTTTAATGAAATTATGAATGTTTATTGATGAATGCGGCAGCTGTGAAGCGTTCAGACATAAATGTAGGAGGCCATACTGATTTAGCTTTTAGGGTGCTTCCGTGCCATGCATGCCGACCATGATCTAAGCATCAGTATGTCATCTCTTGTTTTAATGAGCAAGTTGAATATATTTCAAGTTACTGTAAGTTTACAAATTAAGACATCAGGACGCCTGCTCACTTGAAATACGTATAGGCTATTCCTATTACTATGGGCAGTCCTAAACTGACATATCATCTTTAGGTATTTGCAATTGTGGTATAATTACCTAAAATGTAAAAAAAAAAGCAAAAAAAATATATATGTATACATTTATATTGGACATACATTAAATTATCTACATTTAAAGACCCCTTCATAGGTATTTATCATTGTATAAAAGTGTACATTTTACCTATACAAATGTTTAAGAAGCCATTTTGTGGTCTGCTCCATTATTTAATACAGTATATGCATTATTTTGGGGGGTGGTGGGGTACGATGACATGATATATTAACTCTGGATACAATACATTCCTATTAATGGTCTGCAAAATGGCTGCCTCTACTTTGTGTATGTGATAATTGCACTTTAAATAAGATAAATGATCAACATCGAGCAAAGAGTCTGTAATGTCATCATAAAGGAATGTATTGAACTATGTAATATAAATGCATTGTATGCATGCTTTAACATAGGCATGTCTCAGAGTTAGAAGTGAAATGTGTGTTAAAGAGACAATGTTCAAAAGTGAAATATTAGAAAATTCTACATTTCACTGCTAGGGGGCGCAATGACTCACTGGACGCTCCTTTCGAAGAATGATTTTTATTATTTATTGCAATAAGCCAATTCATTGAAGATTTGGCAGTTGCTCTAAGGCTGGAAGATAGCCACTCCATAAAGTAAAATGTCCATAGTATGGCTTCTCGGCATACAGTCCATATTACTTGTAGTGTGATTGATGCATTCCTCTGACTGCTGCACCTTGTGTTATCATACTTTGTACTTGACAGCAATGCACCACAGTATTGACCTGTATGTTTTTCTACTATTACAATGCACACAATACTTTTTTTCTGTATTTATATTATAACTTGTATAGTATATAATGTGAACCTTTGGGTATTTGTGAATGAAAGTCTAAACCTTTGTAACTTTTTATATCTGCTTCTGTTTCACCAAAGAAACCTTGTTTGTTTGCTAGTCTATGGTTTATCGTGTTTTTATTTATTCAATTTTGATACAATTTTAATACATTTCTGAATAGAAAAATGTGTATTTCTAGATAACGAAGACCAATAAACACTCAAATGTCCAAGTGTCTCATGCAGGTATTATAAGCCTGTACACATACCTCATGTTTGCCACTATGGAAGAAAAGCATAATTAAGAGCCTTGTACTGGTCTTAAAGAAGCATCTTAAGGGAGGTTATTTTAGAAGGAGAGCCTGAGTCATGACTATATAAAAATTATAAAGATTTTATTATTACATCAAAAATACCAATAATCAATATTTACAGCTGTCCAGTATAAATATTAGGCCTTTCTGGTTTTGTGACCTGACTGCAGCCAAAAGGATGTTCTATTTGTGCTCATGCGCCTTTATGTGTCACACTGAGGTTACGCCCCCTGAGGAAGCGACATTCACGCGAAACGCGCGTCAGGGTACATGGCCGCAGTCCAAGCAGGATCGTTTCATCCAATGGGTAATTAACCTCTTATTTAATACTATTACGTTACATGTATAGCAAGCATTAAATATATACTATGAACTTCACAATAGACCTTGCATCACAGCGCCCTCACTAGATTATCCTCTTGCTTAATTTTTTGGAACAAATATTCCTTTTTTTTCCTTGGGCAACGTCTGTCCAAGGAAAAAATCGCTGTATGTCTGAGTTTCATCCGATATTCAAATTGCACTTTGTCCATGAAAGTCAATTAGTGCATGGAAATCATCGGACTGCACCATGATGACATCTGAGAGTTGTCTGATTTGTGCGCACTGCCACAATGGAGAAGATGGAGAATTTTTTTCTCCATCTTATTCTTATCCGAAAGAATCGTATCACACTACGCTGACGCTTGATCAAACTCTGATCAGAGTGTCATTTGCATTATCAGCCCTATTCTCTCTGATGAGAGAATCTATGGCGGTCTACACCTGCACTTACATAGAAAATAAAGACACCCAAAATTACACCAATTATTCTACTAATCTCATTTAATGTAACTTTATTTTGTCTGCCATTGCAATCAGAATTTTCAAATGTCCTAAGACTTCTCATTGGGTCTAAGGGGATAACCTATTTTCCCCTTCTTATTACAGTCCAGTATCTAGCTGTAAGACAAGTAGCTGCAGAAGGAGCCTACCCCCAATCCTCTGTCTGCAATAGGAGGAAAAAAGTTAAACCCTGTGTGATGGCTAGATAATAATATAAATGATGAATGATGCGATCATCACTCACGACTAGCAAACAATGTCAGACAGGTGTTTATTCTTATTAAAGAAATGATTGAATACAATCGTTGCATAAAATCGGTCATTGTGCCCTGTTTTAAAACAGACAGTATTTTTATTGTTCAGGTTCCATAAGTGATACTTTTCTATAAAATAAATGAGTTCATAAAGTACATGAACAAAACAAAGTAAACTACTTGGCACTGCCGTCTTCCTCCCATAAAGGCGCGCTGATATATACAGATGTAGTCATGCACAATGCTAACTGCCGTATCAGTAGTCCTCTGACATTACACAAAAAGTCACTGAAAGTTCCAAGTAGTAGAAGTGAAGATGGTGGCACTCACCACATCATGGAAAAATCTTTATTATCTCATAGCAAGCAATAAGAATTCGGTGGGGAGAGTACAGGCAAACAACAGCAGGATATGATCAGCGGACATAAAACAGCCTGTACTATCCCCACCTGATATTTATTGCTTGCTATGAGATAATAAAGATTTTTCCATGATGTGGTGAGTGCCGTCATCTTCATTTCTACTACTTGGGACATAGAGTATATGAATTTAACATTTCCATTGATACTGTACAAAGAAAATCTAAATGGATTAGTGATAAAATGTTCATTAATCAATTTCACTGTTTTATACGAACAGCAGCATTTGCAGTAATAACAAAACAATCGCTTCGGCACACAACCAGCTAATCACCAAAAGCAATACTGATTTCCGATTTGAATTTTCACTCATCCTTTTTACTGGTCTAATCACTGAACAATCTCCATTTACATTACACATTTATTGACAGTGGCATTTAACATGCTCCGATGGATGTGAATGTAATTTTCTCCCCCCATCGGTGTGCGCATGACATGATCACGGGTCCCCGATGGGTTGTCATGGCAGCCAGGGTTCAGCTGATGGCCCCTGTGCCTGTCATTACAGAGCTCTTTTGAAACTCTGCCTGTGACCGGGCTTCAAAGGAGACCGTTAACTCTGTTTCATGCAGTGATGAATTTCTGTATATAGCGCAAGCGATCAGATGATTGCATCTAAAAGTCCACTAAGGGGGCTAACAGTAAAAAGTAAAAAAAAGTGTTTTAACCCCATTACCGACATGCGCCATATATATACAGTGCTGCGGGAGCTGAGTTCCCGCAAACTGCAGTATATATGTGGCGCCGTGATCTCTTGGGCTCACGCTGAGCGCAGTCGAGATTGAGTTCGGGTGTCACCTCTATGTGAGAGCTGACACCCTGTAGAGATGCCCATGATTGGTGCTAGCACTGATTGCGGGCATATAACTCCTGTGATGCCGCAGTTAATAGTGACAGCGACATCGCGGGGCATCGCAGATGGAAGGAGGAGCCTATAAAACTGTCCCACTAGTACCCCTTCAGTGAACACTATTAAAAAATAAATAAAAGTTGAGGCAAAAAACTATTTTTTATCATCATACTGCTGAACACAAACTGAAATAAAACACTATCAAAGAGAACAATCTACATAAAAATGGTAATTCTGAAAACGTCATCTTGTCCCGCAACAAACAAGCTACCATACAGCTCCGTCAGTGGAAAAATAAAAAGTTATTGCTCTCAGAATAAAATGATGCAAAAATAATTCTTTTTTCCATAAAATAGTTTTTACTGTGTACAAGCGCCAAAACATAAAAAATATAAATGTGGTATAGCTGAAATTGGACTCACCCGAAGAATAAAGCTGCCTTATCAATTTTACCACTTGCGGAATGGCATAAAAAAAATTAAAAATAATTCTTGAATTGCTGGTTTTTGTCCTTTCTGCCTCCCAAAAATTGGAATAGAAACCGATCAAAAAATGTCAGGTGCCCAAAAATGGTACCAATAAAAACGTCAACTCGTCCAGCAAAAAACAAGCCCTAATATGACTAAATCAGCTGAAATATGGAAAAATTATAGCTATCAAAATATTGATGTGCAAAAACTTGTTTTTGCAATAAAACGCATTTTTTAGTGACAGAAGCCAGACATAAAAAAGCTATTCTGTAAATTTGATATTACTGTAACCACACCGACTCGAAGAATAAAGTTGTCTAATTGCTTATACAGCATGAGAAAAAGCATAAAATTAAATAAAACCAATTCTTCACCTGCTGTTGATTTTTTCATTCTGCCTCACAAAGATTGTAGCAAGGCTTGGCTTACATTTATCCTGTTCTCTGAGCTGAGTCCTTCCACTGGGGTTTATGTGTAAGTTATCCTGTGCTCTATGCTGAGCGCTTACACCTGGGTCTCAGTGTAAATGGAGGCACTGTGGACGATATGTGGCTACCTTTGATCAAGGGGTGACCGTCTAATTAGGCATGCGTAAAAGCGCAGTCGACCACAGTATTGTGCACCTCTGAAAAGAAGGACATCACTGAACAAAGGCTGGACATATTTCAGACTAACTCTGCTGCCTCATTATAGTGATCAGATCACTCGTGGGTTTCATCTAAGTCACGTCACTCTGAGATTTAGGGGTAAACCCCTATGAAAGTGCCCAGCGTATAGCGCAGAATTTATGTGATCCCAAATGTTATGTAAAATGTTCCCTACAAAAGCTTCAAATCAATCCACGAAAAAAGAAAGTCCCCAGTCAGATCCGTAAACTGTTGGAAATATAGGAGGCTTCCACGTTACTGGTAGTACAAAGGCTCTAAAAAAGCGCTATAGCTCTTTGCCCCTCCAAATAAATTTAGCAAATTCTGAACTCCCAAATCCAAATGCCCTCTCCCTACTGAGCAGCACAGAGTGCCTAAACCGCATTTAACATCCATATGTTTACCATTATTGTACTGATGATAGCCCTCCTAATTTACAGATGCATGTCTCCAGAAGTTTGAGCTGAGCACTACCATGTACTGGTGACTACCTTGTACTGGTGATTACAACGTACTGGTGACTACTACATACTGGAGCCCGGGTCATAATCATTAAGTCGCTGTAAGAAAAAAGACAACATGCTATTGATACTATATTGTTACTGTCCTCGCCCACCTAAACACCGTCGGCCTTGTATGCCACCTAGGTATCCAGCATATATAGCCTACCACTACGGTTTTAATCTTCATTCAATCTTTTTCCACATCATTTAGGCCATCTCTAGAGATACAGTGGGTACGGAAAGTATTCAGACCCCTTTAAATTTTTCACTCTTTGTTTCATTGCAACCATTTGGTAAATTCAAAAAAGTTCATTTTTTTCTCATTAATGTACACTCTGCACCCCATCTTGACTGAAAAAAAACAGAAATGTTTGCAAATTTATTAAAAAAGAAAATCTGAAATATCACATAGTCATAAGTATTCAGACTCTTTGCTCTGTATTGAGTAGAAGCACCATTTTGAGCTAGTACAGCCATGAGTCTTCTTGTGAATGATGCAACAAGTTTTTCACACCTGGATTTGGGGATCCTCTGCCATGCTTCATTGCAGATCCTCTCCAGTTCCGTCAGGTTGGATGGTGAACATTGGTGGACAGTCATTTTCAGGTCTCTCCAGAGATGCTCAATTGGGTATAGGTCAGTGCTCTGGCTGGGCCAGTCAAGAATGGTCACAGAGTTGTTCTGAAGCCACTCCTTTGTTATTTTAGCTGTGCGCGTAGGGTCATTGTCTTCTTGCAAGGTGAACCTTCAGCCAAGTCTGAAGTCCAGAGCACTCTGGAAGAGGTTTTCATCCAGGATATCTCTATACTTGGCCACATTCATGTTTCCTTCAATTGCAACCAGTCGTCCTGTCCCTGCAGCTGAAAAACACCCTCAAAGCATGATGCTGCCACCACCATGTTTCACTGTTGGGATTGTATTGGGCAGGTGATGAGCAGTGCCTGGTTTTCTCCACACATATCGCTTAGAATTATCACCAAAAAGTTATATCTTCATCTCATCAGACCAGAGAATCTTATTTATCATAGTCTGAGAGTCCTTCAAGTGTTTTTTTTTAGCAAACTCTATGTGGGCTTTCATATGTCTTGCACTGAGGAGAGGCTTCTGTCGAGTCACTCTGCCATAAGTGCCTGACTGGTGGAGGGCTACAGTGATAGTTGAATTTGTGGAACTTTCTCCCATCTCCCTACTGCATCTGTGGAGCTCAGCCACAGTGATCTTTGGGTTCTTCTTTGCCTCTCTCACCAAGGCTCTTCTCCCATGATTGCTCAGTTTGGCTGGTCGGCCAGGTCTAGGAAGACTACTGATGGTCCCAAACTTCTTCCATTTAAGGATTATGAAGGCCACTGTGCTCTTGGGAACCTTGAGTGCTGCAGAAATTATTTTGGTAATCTTGGAGAGATCTGTGCCTTGCCACAATTCTGTCTCTGATCTCCTTGGCCAGTTCCTTTGACCTCATGATTCTCATTTGGTCTGACATGCACTATGAGCTGTGAGGTCTTATATAGACAGGTGTGTGCCTTTACAAATCAAGTCCTATCAGTTTAATTAAACACAGCTGGACTCCAATGAAGGAGTAGAACCATCTCAGGGAGGATCACAAGGAAATGGACAGCATGTGATTTTAATATGAGTGTCTGAACAAAGGGTCTGAATATTTATGACATTGTGATATTTCATTTTTTCTTTTTTAAAAAATTTACAAAAATTTCTACATTTCTTTTTTTCAGTCAAGATGGGGTGCAGAGTGTACATTAATGAGAAAAAAATGAACTTTTTTGAATTTACCAAATGGCTGCAAAGAAACAAAGAGTGAAAAATTTAAAGGGGTCTGAATACTTTCCGTATTCCAAAAAACATACTGATAGGGAATCTAGATTGTAAGCCCCATCGGGGACAGCGACGATAATGTGTGCAAACTATAAAGCGCTGTGGAATATGTTAGCGCTATATAAAAATAAAGATTATTATTATTATTTCCGTACCCACTGTATATTTTTATCATACCGATCACAATAGTGGACAACCACTGTTTCTATTTTTATTTTATCAATCTTTTTTTCTTTTATATTTTTTTTGTATGCGGTTCCAGTATTTCTTCTTTTTGACTTACAGCATTGAGCCTTTTTTTCAGTATATTTCTACTATGTATTGTGTTGCTTGTTTCATGTTATTATTAGTCTTTATTCTCATGAGTCTCTTTTTTGTATCGCCATTTAACCTGCTCCCTAAAATATTGCTTTTGTTTATGGATTTAAATATAAGAATCTTATTCACCATGAACTCAGGAGTGTGTGGTGAATTTTGATCTTCTAGTACCAGGGGCTTTACAGCCTTTTCCATCAGC
Source organism: Oophaga pumilio (assembly GCA_009801035.1). Lineage (NCBI taxonomy): Eukaryota > Metazoa > Chordata > Amphibia > Anura > Dendrobatidae > Oophaga > Oophaga pumilio. Next base: position 6,932 of record VIAB01002900.1, on the reverse strand, counting down.
ACCTCACTTCTCGACAGTGTGCACACTAAACTTTACTCTATTAAAATGTACAGGTGGTTAATGGAGCAGTGTAAGCCTTCTAAGCTGAGAGACCTGATACCTCATGCAACACCTCAAATTTTTCATTTTTTAATTCCAGTCATGCTCAGGTGGTATTGGTAGGAAAATGTAAAGAAAGTAATACAGATTGTTGACTGATCAATTGACCCACAGCAGAACCTTTTATAGTGGCTCAGAAGCAGTCAGCCATGGCCCATGCATGAGGTATCATGGACTGGCCAGCATTTACAGCTTGGAATTGAAGTTCTAATGAGGACCTGGTGGTTAAGGGAGTGGTGTAAGCTTTATTAGCTGGAAGACCTGAGACCTCATGCAATCCATTTTTTTTATTCTAGCCACAATCAGGTGGCACAAATATCAGTTTCATAGACTACTATTGGTAGAAAAATTTAAGGATAGTAGCACAGGTAGTTGACTAATCAATACACCCACAGTAGAGGTTGTAGAATGACACAGCAGTAGTCAGCAATAGGCCATGCATGTTGTATTAGGGTCTGGGTCATCATTTAGAGTGAGGAATTGAAGTTTCAATTAAGACATGGCTAATTTTGAGCAGTGTAAGCCTTCTTTGCTGGGAACCCTGATACCTGATGAAACAGCACAATTTTTTTTTCCCAGCCAGACTCAGGTGGCACAAATATAAGCTTGGTAGAGCACTAATGTTAGAAAAATGTAAGGATAGTAACACTGGTAGTTGACTAAAAGTAAGTGCGGGCCTGCCAGACTGGGAGCCATACAGTAACAGGCATTACACATGAAGGAGACTCAACTTGGAGTACAAATAATTCCCAAAATCAGGGGCAGACAACAGGAAACATGACGTCAATTTACCTACAGTAGAAATTTGATAATGGCACAGAAGAAGGTTGCCATGTCCCATGAATGGGGTATCAGGGTCTGGGCCAAGATATAGTGCTTTGAACTGAAGTTTCTATTAAGACGTGGTGGCTAAGGAAGTGGTGTAAGCTCTCTAATCTGGGAAATGTAAGGAAAGTAGCACAGGTAGTTGACTGAAAGTGAATGCAGGCCTGCCTGTCTGGGAGCCCTACTTACACAGGCAAACAAAAAGATGGAGACCCAACTTGTAGTCTACACATTTCAAAAAATTACACACCACTAAAGTGGCACATCTTGAACTCCAGATATTCCTGCACCAGTCTCTCCAGTCATTCACAACATGTCAGACTTGTACTCTTTTCTGCTGGTGCACTGGCTGGTCTAAAAGTGCTAAACGACTCACAGAAATTGCTTATGCCACTTACACTGCTACTGCTAATGTTTTTGCGATGACGCCTTGATGTTCCCAGGGTTGAAAGTCTAGAACTGGGATGCACACTGTGTGCCCCACTGCTGTCTTGGGGAAAATTTCTCATAAGATTGTCTGCAAGTGTGTTTAGATACTCAAGCATGAACACATCCCTTTTCAGGGGGAAAGCATCTGGCTAAATTTACTCTTGTATCGTGAATCTAACTGAGAGTCAACCCTGTAGTCAGCATTACTTCTAACCATAAGAATCCGGGCATCATGCTGAAGATAGTGCAGCAAGAAGGTGCTAATGTGTTAGGCGCTTCCATGAGGTCCACCCTGCACCCCAATATTAGGCTTAACGATTTTTAATTGGAAATCTGGTCTTATTTGCCACTGAAACACAGTTTTATCACAAACTTTGATTTGAAGTAGCTAACAGGGCCTCCGGAGACTGACACACAGTTTTTGAGCAATCTGCTTCGGTGTTGGAAGATCGATTTCACACAGGACAATATCCTATCTATTTAATTTACAAGTTCACTTTCAGAACCAGAACTAGGGCAGGAGTGACCTCTCTGCACTCTGATACTGAGACAATGGCACCAGCAAAACAAGATGTCCGCATTTAATATGGCCAGGGACATGTGACTTTGGCAGCCAATTACAGAAGACCTTGTGTCATGATGTTGTGGATGGTTTCTGTGCTCTGATTGGGTGCCGTGATCAAAACACATAAAGTTAAGAGAAAAAAAAAGAGCTCGCTGTTCCTCTAACCACTCCACATGCTTCTCTAACTTCTCCACACCCACTCATCTCACCAAACACGTACCCCCGTCACCACCGCTCATCATACAGCACCACTATCCTAGCCAAAGTAATAACAAAAGCACTAGTGGAAACGTGATGATTTACTGAACTGTGACCAAATTTTGCCGGCTTTGAGTAAAAATGCTCGTGAAAGCGAACACAAATCCGAATGTGCTACGTTCATGCTGAATTTGAAATTGGTGAACGTTTTCTGAATACGTTTGCTTATTTCTAGTTTCAATTTACTAAGGCAGTCATAGTTGGTGTCATTTCTTAGGGGGAGCTTGAGAATTGTCACTAAAATTAAGTAATTTCTTTAGTATTTAATAACAGGCTCTGTTCATGACAGTTTCAAAAACAGGGGTACTGTGGACAGATTTTGTTGCCCAGTAGGAAAGCAGAGGTTTTTTTTTACCATATTGAGGATAAGGCTCCCAATTTTTTGTTATTTCAGGAACATTTGTGGGGATCCATGAACGGGAATGAAAGGATGTGGGTTTTTGGGAATTATATTGTCAGGCATATAAATTTGTTTATTGGGCAATTAATTGGACAAAAATTTGGAAAAATAGGGGTAAAATTGGTGACCTCTACTTTTATTCCAGGGGTTTCTAGAAATGTGGAAATTTGAGGGGAACATGCATTGTTGGTATACCACAGTGGAGCAGGGACTGCAGAACTTGGTCCTGCCTCTGACGATTCAGCAGTGATGATTGACTCCACTACCATCAGGCTGTGGAATCCATGTAGTAGATTCTGTATCAGTTTCAAAATCATCGGAACAAAACTAGGTGATTGCCTGCTCCACAGTGAACATTCTGCGAGCAAATTATTTTATTTTATCTGAATGCCTCACGAAATAAACTTAACCTAATCTAACACTCTGTACCAAATGGGTACACCTTGCCGTGGTGGGACAGCTTTATACTTTTTTGATCAAAACAGTGTTTACTAAGTACCCTATGTTAATTATTTAATGCACTTGCTTTTTACTTATTTATTTTCATTGGGGTATATGCACACATTGTTTTTTCTTTGGTTTTGCTTGCTTTTGTGGCCAGTGTGAACATGCTTCTACATTTTGCATGTCATTCAAGTCTACTTCAGTTCAGTTTTTTTGCTTTTCTTTAGCATTTTTATATTCACTACAAATAGGGTGTGGCCTCCTTTCTACTGAGCTGTGTAGTTCATATATAGTCCCTCTGAAGCTGGGTGTCCATTTGGGACCCAGAGACTCTCTGCCACTATTCACACTAGGTAGGTTTTAACCTTAGAGAGTGTAGTTACTGTCCCAAATTGGTACACCTTGCCGTGGTGGGACAGCTTTATACTTTTTTGATCAAAACAGTGTTTACGAAGTACCCTATGTTAATTATTTAATGCACTTGCTTTTTTACTTATTTATATGCACACATTGTTTTTTCCTTTGGTTTTGCTAATCTAACACTAGTAAACCTAGCCTGATCTAACAGTAGTAAACCTAACCCAATCTAATGCTAGTAAACCTAAACCTAATGTAACAGTAGTAATATTTTATTTTATATATACAGTATTTTGAAGAAACTCTAGCCCTAACCCTAGCTAAAGGCAAAGAAAGCAAGAAATAATTTTAAAAGAAAAAAATAAATAAATCTGACTATGAGGTGTGGTAGATCACTCTGCTGGACACAGAGGTAGAAATGGGAACACTGTCTCTTTAAGAGCATACCTGGTTTATTAGGTGCAGCATAAACCAAGCTGGAAAAGAGTAAACATCACTCTGGCAAAAACAGCAAAATAAAATACAGCAATACACAATCCTGCTTGCGGGCATCAGCCCGCTCTGGGCTAACAAGGTCCACGGTTCAAGTTTTAGGTTAAAACACAAAACACTTCTCTGAAGTGTTCCTCTCCAGACACTGAACCCCTACTGACTCTGAGGGCTAGCTCTTCAAGCCCCAGACCGCAGCCTAAGGTGGAGATAAGGTGGAAAACCTCCCACCCACTCTGTGGTCATCCACAAAAAAACAATTTTTAGTGTGCTGAAGGAAAAAACTTCTCGGTTTTTAGATCACTGAAGCCTTGAACCTCAGTGAAACATATCTCCCCTCCAACACCTTGCCAGTGACTTTGTCACATATTCCCCCCTCTGCCCAAAGCTGGGGGTTTTGGCACCTTCATTTGCTAAACATGAGAGTCTGGACAGGGCGTCTAGGTTACCATGTAAATTCCTGTGCCTGTGCTCCACATGAAAAGTAAAGTCCTGGAGCACTACAAACCATTTAGTCACCCGGGCATTCTTCCCCTTCTTTTCCCTCATCTGTCTCAGGGGCACATGATCTGACACAAGCCTGAACTTTCTGCCTAGCAGGTAGTATTTCAGGGTGTCGATTGCACACTTGATGGTCAAGTACTTTTTCTCTACAATGGCATAGTTCTTTTCACAGGAGGAGAGTTTCCTACTAAGGTATAGGACTAGATGTTCGTCCCCAACTATTTTCTGGGACAACATAGTTCCAAAACCGACCTAGGAAGTGTCAGTCTGGAGCACGAACTCCGTAGTGAAGTCAGGTGCGACCAAGACCACCTGTTTGCATAGGGTGAGCTTCAACTCCTGGAATGCCATCTCAGTTTCTGAAGACCATTTGGCCATCAACGTCTTTGTACCCTTAAGAAGATCAGTCAGGGGGATGGCTATCATGGTGAAATTCAGGATAAATCGCCGATAGTATCCCACAATTCCCAGAAACAACCTAACCTGCTTTTTGGAGACTGGCTGCGGACACTTTTGGATTGCCTCCCACCTTTTCTATTTGTGGCTTTATCTCACCCCCTTCTGGTGCCTTTATCTCAACCCTTCTGCCTATGTAGACCAAGTATTTTGCCTCTTCTTTCCCTGGATGCACTACTTTGGGTTTATGGTAAACTCTGCCTTCCTCAAGGCAACCAGTTCTGCCTTGACCTTCTGCAGGTAAGTCCCCAATCAGGGCTGAAGATCACGATGTTGTCCAGATAAGCGGTGGCATACTATTTGTGAGTGGCTGGGATCCGGTCCATTGCACTCTGGAAGGCAGCTGGGGCTCCTTGGAGTCCGAATGGCATTATGGTATACGGAAAGCACCAATCAGGTGTAAAGAAGGCCATCTTCTCCTTGGCACTTGGGGATAGGAGAATTTGCCAGTACCCTTTCGTTATGTCCAGGGTGGCGATATGTCTGGCAGACCCTAGGCTCTCAATGAGCTCATCAACCCGGGTCATCAGATACGCGTCAAACTTGGACACCTCGTTTAGTTTTCTGTAGTCGTTACAGAAACGTCACTCTCCATCCAACTTCAGCACAAGGACAATAGGGCTGAACCAACCGCTTTTTGACTCCCCGAAGATGCCCAGGCTCCACAACCTTCATAGAACCTGGTAACTCCATAAACAGGTCCCGGTTCCTCTGAAGCAGCTCACGGCACTGTGATATCCTCAACCCTGGCTTCAGGACTGGCTCCCAGGCATGTAGCTTCCATCAGTTCCCTGTCTCGAGAAAGGTTTGAGCAGGTTGATATGGTACACTTGTTATGGCTTTCTTCTCCTTGGTTGGTGGACCTTGTAGTTGACATCACTAAACTTTTCAACCACCTCATATGGTCCTTGCCACTTTGCCAGGCACTTACTTTCCACCGTGGGGTTCAACACTAACACCCGGTCTCCAGGGCTAAACTGTCTCAGTCTTTCAGACCGTTTATGGACCCTTGCCTGTTCCTCTTTTGCTTGAAGGAGGTTCTACCTGACAATTGGCAGCACCTGTAGAGGCCTGTCGGACTTTTCTAATGGAGAACAGTAGGTATTACAGCAAGCAATAAAACTTGTGTCTTTATTTAAGAATTTTTGAGACTAGACAATATCAGGCAAAAGCATCTTTTATGTCTCTGCTAATGTTTGCTAGATCATACTAAATTATTACTCATTCTCATTGATCTTGCACAACTCTCTTTTCAATGACTATCTCTTCTGCCTAGTTCTTTACAGCCTGGTCCCATCTTTATACAACCAAAATTATCGAGACAGGCCCTCTCGGCCAACCACTTGCAGTGGTAAGAGAACCTTTACATGATAAATGCTGTGATTATTTTTACCTTGGGAACATGTGTTTGACAGAATCACAATATTTTTTTTAGCACTGAGTTAAAACTACATAGCTGATTTACCAATATTAAATTGAGAGTGATCCATAAAAATAGTTCTGCTGTCAGTTATGCTCTTCAGAGGATTGAGTGATATACAGTATATTTGTGAGTAACCATAGCTCTGCAACCAGCATTGCACTTTTTATGGCATGTCATATTTTCTAGATTCTGATACCTCCTTCTAATTCTCTACTGTCAACAGCACTTGCTGTCAAAAAGTGTGGAATGTAAAAACTGTCCAGTAAATAACTTACAGTGTTATATACTGAAAGTGATGAAATATTAGACTTCTAAATTTACAATTTTCTTTTTTTTCTTGGCTCACCCGCTACGAAATGGTACTTCAGAAGCCGAACTAATTATGGGACTAGTAAATTGACCTTTTTATACTTTTAAATCTTCCATTAATACCAACATGTTTTTGTTTTCAAAACATTAATTTGAAAAGTTATATTAATCCAGCATGAATATATCATGTTACAAAGGGTGATCGCAAACCTCAGCAGTAAAGATTCTGTCTACCTGTTCCAGTGGCCACATCAGTAATATATGGCTACTGAACAGAAGGGCAGAAAACCACCTCCTTCATGACGGCATCCTCAGCTCCTCTTTTGAGTAGTGTGACCAGCGTCGGACTGGAACACCTTGGGCCCACCAGAGAA
>VIAB01002899.1:24770-36348 GCA_009801035.1 Oophaga pumilio | reverse complement strand
ACCTGATGAAGGCTTTTTTTAAGCCGAAACGCGTTGTGTTTTTATTTTTATACTTCAGATTAAAAATTTTTAAAATTTTTTTCAAGTAAGCCGATCCCTCGCATCTTACTTTTTTTGGGAGCGCCAGCACCAGACTGGATTTTTCTTTCTTCCGGCATTACTATTCTTAAAGTGCTATTATTAAACAGTGGGTCTCCTAAACTGTTATTGCCTATGCATTGAGTAGCTGGACTGCCAAAAGTTAGGATGCACCCCAATGCCCCTTTGATGAAACGTACAGGAGGGCCTCATGAAAAAGTGTTCCAAGTGTAAAAAAAATAGCTCTCCCATAGTGTTAGCCTATGCACTGAATGCAAGGTCTGCCATGCACCAAAGTAACAAGCATCCCAAAAAGCTTTTGAACCCAGGTACTGGATTGCCACAGGAAAACCAAGTTCATATTATTTTTTGGTACTGCCATAGTGTTAGCCTATGCATTGAATGCAAGGCCCGACCTGCACCAAATTCAAAAGCACCCTAAAAAGCATTTGAACTGACGTATTAGATGGACAGAGCAAAACCAAGTTCACATTATTCTTTTGTCACTGCCAGACTGTTATCCTATGCATTGAATGCAGGGCCCGACCTGCCACAAGCTCCCATGTACCCCAATAAGCCTTTGAACCGACGTATTGGATGGACACAGGAAAACCAATTCACATTTTTATTTTGGTACTGCCATAGTGTTAGCCTATGCATTGAATGTAAGGCCCGCCCTGCACCAAATTCAAACGCACCCCAAAAAGCCTTTGAATCAATGTACAGGATGGCCACAGGAAAACCAAGTTCACATTATTCTTTTGGTACTGCCATACTGATAACCTATGCATTGAATGCAAGGCCTGACCTACCACAAAGTCACATGCACCCCAATAAGCCTTTTAACCGACGTACTGGATGGACACAGGAAAACCAAATTCACATTATTCTTTTGGTACTGTCATAGTGTTAACTTAAGCATTGAATGCAATGCTCGACCTGCCACAAAATCACATGCATCCCAATAAGCTTTTGAACCGATGTACTGGATGGACACAGGAAAACCAAGTTCACATTTTTATTTTGGTACTACCATAGTGTTAGCCTATGCATTAAATGCAAGGCCCGCCCTGCATCAAATTGAAACGCACGCCAAAAAGCATTTGAACCGACGTACTGGATGGCCACAGGAAAACTAAGGTCACATTATTCTTTTGGCACTGCCATGTTGTTAGCCTATGCATTGAATGCAAGGCCCGCCTAGCATCAAATTCAAAATCACCCCAAAAAACCTTTGAACCGACGTACTGGATGGACACAGGAAAACCAAGTTCATATAAATCTTTTGGCACTACTATACTGTTAGCCTATGCATTGAATGCAAGGCCCACCTTGCATCAAATTCAAATGCACCCCAAAAAGCCTTTGAACCGACGTACTGGATGACCATAGGAAAACCAATTTCACATTATTCTTTTGGTACTGCCAAAGTGTTAGCCTAAGCATTGAATGCAAGGCCCGCCCTACATCAAATTCAAACTCACCCCAAAAAGCCTTTGAACCGACGTACTGGATGGCCACAGGAAAATCAAGTTCACATTATTCTTTTGGTACTGCTATAGTGTTAGCCTATGTATTGAGTGCAAGGCCTGACCTGCCACAAAGTCACATGCACCCCAATAACATTTGAACCGACGTATTGGATGGCCACAAGAAAGCATTTTTCCTATTAATTTGTTACTCCCATATTGTTTGCAGTGAATTGTTGAGCCTGAAGACCCATCAGTGGACAATGGCAGTGTTGAGGCTGAAGACTCGTCAGTGGACAATTGCAGTGTTGACGCTGAAGTCCCGGCACTTGCAAAATTACAGTGTTGACGCTGAAAACCCGGCTGTGGAAAATTACAGTGTTGATGATAAAGACCCAGTGGTGGAAAATTGCAGTGTTGATGCTAAAGACCCAGTGGTGGATAATTGCAGTGGCTGAAGACCCTGCAGTGGACAATTGCAGTGTTGATGCAAAAGACCCAGTGGTGGACAATTGCAATGTTGAGACTGAAGAACCGGCAGTGGACAATTGCAGTGTTGATGCTAAGGACTCAGCGTTGGACAATTGCAGTGTTGAGGCTGAAAACCCATCTTGTAGACAATTGCAGTGTTGATGGTGAAGACCTGTCAGTGGACAATTGCAGTGTTGATGCTAAAGACCCGGCAGTTGAAACTTGCAATGTTGACGCTGAAGACCCGGCAGTGGACAATTGCAATATTGACACTGAAGACCCGGCAGTGGACAATTTCAGAGTTCATGCTAAAGACCCAGTGGTGGACAATTGTAGTGTTTATGCTAAAGACCCAGCGGTGGACAATTGCAATGTTGACGCTAAAGACCATGAAGTGGAGCATAGAAAGTGTTCAGCCTGAAGATCCATCAGTGGATAATTGCATTGTTGAGACTTAAGAACCTGCATTGGTGAATTGCTGTGGTGAGGCAGAAGACCCTGCATTTTAGCATTGCAGTGTTGAGGTTGAAGAACTGGCATTGAAGAATTGCATTGTTGAAGATGAACAACCAAGAAGGTTCACATTATGAGGAAGTGGGCCTTCCATACTGTTTGCCTATGCATTGAATGCAAATCCCCCCTGCACCAAATTCAAACACACCCAATAAGCCTTTAAACCCACGTACTGGATGGCCACAGGAAAACCAAGTTCACACTATTCATTTTGCTCTGCCATACTGTTAGCCTATGCATTGAATGCAAGTCCTGTCCCAAATTTGGACAAACCAAAATAACACTTAGAAGAGACGTGTGTGAAGTCCTCCTAAAAATCTGCTTCCATTACAAAGGTCTTCCCAGTTTAAAGAAGAGGGTCTCATATACTTGTACTGCCCATACACTAAGTGCATAGGCTGAAAACATTTTCCCCTTGGGGGGACACATCAACCTTGTAAATTGTGTAAATATTTTTTGTTATGGATATCCAACACCCTTCAAAACAATTTAGTGGCTGTTTCAACATGGAACATGGTCATCCTGGTGTTCTAGTGGTGGTGTGTCTGAAGAGACGTGGAGTATGGCCTGCAAAAAAGGTCTCCCCAGTTTAAAGGAGCGGGTCTCCTATACTTGTAATGCCCATACACTAAGTGCATAGGCTGAAAAACATTTTCCCCTGGTGGGGGGGACACATCAACCTACTGTGTAAATATTTTTTTTTACGGACATCCAACACCCTTGCAAAACAATCTAGTGGCTGTTTCATCACGGAACACCTTCACCCTTGTGTTCTAGTGTTGGGGTCTGAAGAGACATGGAGTATGGCCTGTGAAAAAGGTCTTCCCAGTTTAAAGGAGATGGTCTCCTATACTTGTAATACCTATACACTAAGTGCATTGGCTGAAAAACATTTTCCCCTGGGGGGGACACCACAACATAGAGTGTAAACATTTTTGGAACGGGCATCAAAACATCCTTGAAAAAATTTATATTGGCTGTTGCATCACGGACCACGGTCACCCTCATGTTATAGTGGTGTTGGATGATGAGGATGAGGAGAAGGAGGAGAATAATAACACATCAAATAGCCAAAGTCAGGAAGCGTATACCCATGTTTGTGTCTGAAGAGGTGCATGGTAATACACCTCCCCAAAAATACACAGTATTGGAGGTTATGTTTCTCTTTTATCATTTGGTGGTGTACAGAAGTCTGCCCCAATCCAGGCCTTGTTCATTTTTATAAGAGTCAGCATGTCAGCATTTTCAGTTGACAGGCGGATGCGCTTGTCAGTTATTATTCCACCAGCGGCGCTAAAAATCCCCTCTGACAAAACGCTAGCGGCAGGGCAGGCCAGGACCTCAAAGGCTTAGAGAGCCAGTTCATGCCACATGTCCAGCTTGAATACCCAATAATTAAAAGGCACAGAGGAATCATGGAGGAAATAGGTACAGTCAGCAAGGTACTCCTTCAACATCTTCCCAAACTTTCCATTTTTTGTGAGACTATCCCGTGACTCTGGGTCAGGGCGATGGGAGGGTCTGAGAAAAGTGTCTCAGAACTTTGCCAGTGACCCCTGCCTTTGCCGGATTGTAGTTAGGTCTCTGTCGCCTTTACTCCTTGGTTGTCCAGCGAACTGTAACCTCTGCCGCCAGCGTTTTCAGATTGGAGTTTTTTCAATAATTCATCAACAATGGCCCTCTGGTATTGCATCATTTCAGTACACCTATCTGACTCTGGAAGAAGAGATTGAAAGTTCTCCTTGTAGCGTGGGTCTAAAAGTGTCACCAACCAGTAATGAGTGTCAGCACAAATTTTGATAATGCGAGAGTCAAGGGAAAGGCAGCGCAACATAAAGTCTCCCATGCATGCCATACTGCTAACTAGCAAAGCTTCTGTGTCCTCACCAACAGGACGACTGACCATGCTGACCTACTCCTCCTCCTCCCTGTCCTCAGGCCATCCACGCTGAACAGATAATATGACAGTTGCGCTTCTGTGGCACCCCTGAGGGTCCAGTCACCACAGAGGTACTGCAACTCATCCAGAGGTGTGGTATTCCACTCTCAGGTAAGGAGGGAGCACTACTCAGGACTCTAACACTCGCACCCAACACACACTAGTTCAGTCAGAGCACCTGGGCATACTCCAAGGGAGGAGGGCCTCATCTCAGGCTGGGTAGGAAAGGGTGTTGGGGTGTGGGTGGAGAAGGTAGAAAGGGGAGGAGCTTAGAGAGCAGGAAGAAGAGTTGCAATTGGTCTGAGGAGACCGAAGGAGAAGTACTGCAGCAGAGAGAGAGTAGAAGAAGAACTCAAGCTGTGAGGAGCATGTCCCCAGATTAATAGAGAGGATTGAGAGGGAGAGACAGAAGGAAGCTCCCGGAAGGACAGAAGGTGTCCTAGGGGCACAGATAGTGAGAGATCCATCCGTGGGGCCCAATCCAGTATTGGTGTCAGGAACACCGCACTGCACTTGCTCACTAAGTCAGTGTGCGTGTCCTGAGTAAAACACACTGTGCCCAAAGATACCTGAGGAGTGGAGCAGCAGCGGTGAAGATGCGTGCTTCAGACAAACAGGACATGAAGCACGTGACTGCCAAGGGGCAGAGCTGGCCACAGGTCTCTCAGAGGAAGCAGGAGAAGAGAGAGATTGCTTCAGGCCAGATAGGACCTGAAGCACCTGACTGCTGTGGGCATGGCCTAAGTCCAGAGAGCTAGGAGCTGAAGGAAAACTCCTAGAAGTGTAACTATGGGACAAATTTACCAAGGGACATAGACAGAATGGATAGTCAGGACGTAGCCAAGGAGTCATACACAGAGAGGGCAGTGCAGTACAAAAGAATCAGAGCATAGTCAGGACAAAGCCAAGGAGTCATACACAGAGAGGGCAGCACAGTACAAAAGGGGCAGGCAAAACTCGAAACAGTGACACAGCCAAATCAGAACCAGACAGACGTAATGTAGCACAGGCACAAAGCACTGGCACAGGTACAACAGGGTCAAACACACTCTGCCAAAGGTCAGAGTATAAGCGACTGAGAATAACCCCACAATGAGGCTATAAGAAGCCTCCCAGGATCCCAGAGTGAGGCCATCCACCTTATCTCTGTGGCCTCTTTCTGCCTTTTGCAATGCTGCGGATCCTTACACCTATGCACTGCTGTTCTCTCTCGGCAAGGCATCCTCTGAGGTTTGGTCAGTTACGTCACTGTCCACACCTCATCTTCCACTTTCATACTCTGGTCCAGTCCTGACTAGTTGACTTAACATCATTTGTAGGCAACTGTGTCTCATCATTGTTTACTGTACCTTTTGAGACAACAATTTCCGTCCCCCACCATCGACGTCTTCTGACCATAGTTGCTCAAATATTTGGGCATCAATGCAAACAAGGTCCTCATGTCTTTCTTGAAACATGCAGGGCGTGAGAATCCGGAATCAATAAAAGGAAATGTAAAGATCTCCTTGGAGTGTCCGAGTGTGGGATCACTTGTTTCCTGGGACTCGCCATGGTGGGAGGAAAGAGACTAGTGAGATTGTACTGTGAAGAAGACAGAGTAGTGCTGGGAAACATACTGGAAGCATTATCTGCCATTTAACCGATCACCTGATCTGGCTTCAAGAGTAGTGTCCTCTGCCCACATGCAAAGTGGGACAGGAAGCAATGTATCATGAATAAACATGTTTGTTGTGCTCCCACAGCAGGCACAGTTTCACCTGGCCCACAGCTTCAGCCTCTGTGTGCACCATCTGCAGCATGTCTACTTTGTTTTAATGGTGCAGCAGTGTTATACCAGTATTGCAATAGCAATTAAACACTGCCTATATGCCTGCTCGAATATAAGCTCTCCCTCCTACATCATATCTCCCTATACTGCTTCCAGAGAAGAGTGTGCCAAGCATCACGTCACTGGGTGTCCACCACTGTCCCCTGTGGACCCAGCCTCCACCACATTAACCCAGTGCGCAGTGACGGACACGTAACGGCCCTGGCCATGCCTACTAGCCCATGCATCTGTTGTGAGGTGCACCTTTCCACTCACTGATTGTTTGAGTGCCTGGACAATGCGGTCTTTCACATGCAGGTGGAGGGCAGAGATTGTTTTTCTAGAAAATAAGTGCCGACTGGGTAGGTCATAGCATGGGACAGCGTAGGCGATGAGCTCTCGGAACGCTGCACTTTCAACCAAACGGAAGGGCATCATCTCTAATGAGATCAGTTTGGCAATGTAGGCATTCAAAGCCAGTGTACGCAGATGAGAAGATGAGTACTTTCTTGTCCTACTCAGAGTGTCTGCTAGGGTGAGCTGGACTTGAGAGCTGCATATGGGTGAACTAGGGGTGGACTGAGAGGGGGTTGGTGGTGGTGATGGTGGTGGTGGTGGTGATGGCCTAGTTCAGTCTTTTGTTGCAAAAACATTGTGATTCCCTGACTGATTTGGCCTTGCAACGACACCTCAACATTTCTTGCTGGTGTTGTGCTAACCGGTGGGCTTACAGTGGGGGAAACGATGGAGCATTGCTGGCTACCTTCAATCGGAGCAGGTGCACATGTGCTACCTGAGGTTTTGTAGTCCGTCCACTCTTGCAAGTGCATGTTGATTAAATTTCTAAGCATGCAACTGGTATTCAAATTTCGGGGATTTTTCCCTCTGCTAAAGGTCCTTCCGCACTTCTTACAGATAACCTTTGCCTCATCAATAGGATTTTGGTCAAAAAAGTGCCACACTGCACTCTTCCTACTATGGGAAAAATTTTCAGGGCTTGCACGCTGTGCTAATTTGACCGGCTGGCCAAGCTGTCCTGCAACTCTTTTTGTTTTTTTAACACGTTTTTGGACTGCTACGGGCCTGCCAGATAACCGCTGCTGCGATGTCGATGCCTGCTGCGGATCCTTCGCCTCTTCTGAGCTATTGCCAGTGGCACCCTCTTTACCCATTGGATGCCAATCCGGGTCAACAACTGGATCATCCATCACATCCTCTTCAATTTCATCTGCACCTTCCTCTGTGTCACCTTGTAAGATGGTATAGTATGCGGGAAGGGGACACCTGAGTTTCATCAGGGTCAGATTCTGGCTCAGTGGACAGCGAGGGCAATGTAGTGCTCTGGGTGAATGTACCAGCAGAATCATCTAGCAGTGGCTGTGCATCAGTGCACTCCATGACAGATTCATGCTGGACTGGGGAATTCCGGATTTGACTTGATATCCCAGGCATGGTATGTGAAAAGAGCTCCTTGGAGTAATCTGAAGTGTGGCCTGCCGCATCTTTCACTTTTGGTGGGGCTGAAGGACACCAGGAAAGGGGCTGTTCCTGACCAGGAGCCTGCACTGACGACTCAGTACTTGCATTTTTTGAAACTTCAGAAGAGGAGGCGATAGAGCTGGAGGCTGTTTTGGCAATGTAAGACAAAACCTGTTCCTGATGCTCCAGTTTTAAAAGCGGTTTACATACTCCCAAAAAAGGGAGCCTTCCAGGCCTTCTTGAGCCAGACGATGACGCCGGCTCAACACCTCCTGCCTTAGGTGCTATTATGCTTTTGGCTCTTCCAGCAGATGCACCACCACCACCATCAGTACCAGCTGGCCCCCCACGCACACATCTGCGGCCACTTCCACCATACTTCCTCATGTTTGTGAAAATGTACCCAAAATACCAGCAGATATATGGTACTGTATCAGAAGCGTACAGCTGGAAAACAACCAAACGGGAGGATACCACTTAACATGTGAAATCAGAGGGGTTCACCAAGGGCATAATGGAAATAACTGAAGATAACAAGAGAAAAAAGTATGCCACAAAACATTGGGAACACTAATATAAAAGAGTATAATTTTATTCATAGGTACCAAACATATATAAACACGACACCAAATCAATTAAAAACATTTAAAAACAAAAAAAATTTCACACATGCCATAAAATAATGACAATGTCACCCCATACTTAAATCCACACAGCAAAAAAATAGTTTAGAAATATAATAGCAATGGCAGATACAATACACTAAGGAAAGAACACACAAATAAGTGACAATAATTATCCCTAATAATTCACAGTACCATATGAAATGACCACCATTAAAGATTTAAATAATTATAAGTGCTTATAAGCGTACAGCTGTATACAATCTAGGGATAATTGTAAATCTCCGTATATATTTCAGGTGTCACACACAGACGCTCTCAGGCACAGTATGGATTAGACAAGAATATAAAAAGCTGAAAAAGGGTACTGTATCACAAGCGTACAGCTGTATACAGTGTAGGGGTAATTGTAAATCTCTGTATATATTTCAGGAGTCACACACAGAGGCTCTCAGGCTCAGTATGGATTAGACAAGAATATAAAAAGCTGAAAAAAGGTACTGTATCACCAGATACCAGGTATATATAGTATAGTGAAAATATTGTAAATCTCCGTATATATTTCAGGAGTCAGACACAGACACTCTCAGGCTCAGTATGGATTACACAAGAATATAAAAAGCTATAAA
The DNA here is from genome assembly GCA_009801035.1 of Oophaga pumilio. Lineage (NCBI taxonomy): Eukaryota > Metazoa > Chordata > Amphibia > Anura > Dendrobatidae > Oophaga > Oophaga pumilio. Next base: position 27,340 of record VIAB01002899.1, on the reverse strand, counting down.
AGGGTACTGTATATAGTATAGTGAAAATATTGTAAATCTCCATATATATTTCAGGAGTCAGACACAGACTGTCACAGGCTCAGTATGGATCACACCAGAATATAAAAATTAGAAAAAGGGTAATGTATCAGAAGCGTACAGCTGTATACAGTGTTGGGGTAATTTTTAAATCTCCGTATAAATTTCCGGAGTAACACTCAGGCGCTCACAAGCTCAGTATGGATTAGCCAGAATATGAAAAGCAGAAAAAGTGTACTGTATCAGAAGCATACAGCTGTATACAGTGTTGGGGTAATTGTAAATCTCCGTATATATTTCCGGAGTAACACACAGACGCTCACAGGCTCAGTATGGAGTAGACTAGCATATAAAAAGCAAAAAAGGCTAATGTATCCGAAGATACCAGGCGTATACAGTGTAGGGGTAATTGTAAATCTCCGTATATATTTCCGGAGTAACGCACAGACGCTCTCTGAGTATGGATTTGCCGTAATACAGAAGGCTGAAAAACGGTACTGTATCAGAAAATACCAGCTGTATACGGTTTTGGGGAAATTTAAATCTCCGTATATATTTACGGAGTCACACACAGACGCTCTCTGAGTATGGATTTGACCGTAATACAGAAGGCAGAAAAACGGTACTGTATCAGAAGATACCAGCTGTATACAGGTTTGGGGAAAATTGAAATCTCCATATATATTTTCGGAGTCACACACAGATGGTCAGCATGTATTTGTCCGTGATACCAGCTGGTACATGGTAGTGTGTGAGGAGCATACAGCTCTACATGGTGTGGGAAAAAATGAATGCTCGGCAACTGTGCAGAAAAAAAGAATCAAAGTATTAGTGTTGTGTAGGTGCTGTATAAAAAGCTGTCTGCACAGCAGTGTACACACAGCAATACAACTAGCAGGCAGCCTAATAATCAGCTCTGCTGCTGCACACAAGAAATTCCTCCCCTGTCACTGGCAGGCAGCCTAAGGACCAGCGCTGCTGCACACAACAAAATCCTCCCCTGTCACTGCACACTAACTGTACAGCACAATCGCTATCAGCACAAGCACAGAATATCTTTTTTTTCCTGCCTAACTCTCTCCCTACTGAGAAACTGTGGCAGCAACCTCTCTCTACGCTAAGATCGGCAGAAGTAAAATGGTGGTCGGCGCTCAGGGCTTTTATAGCCACTGTGACACCGCACAAAGCAAGCCAATCACTGCAATGCCTTTCTCTAAGATGGTGTTGGCCGCTGCCCATGTCATCTCGTTGCCAACAGTGTGAGTCCTTGCTCATTGGCTGAGAAAAGGCCCTTCAAGCACTAAGGGAAAACTGACTTTGGCGAAAGTCGATGATTTTTTTAATCTGACCGACCTATTTCGCTCAACTCTAATGGCGACACAAACTAAATCTCTGAGCACGCCCAAATACTCGCCACCCGAGCATTCTCTGGAAAACCCGAGCAACGAGTATACTCGCTCATCACTACTCATAAAGTGTGCGGGGGCTGTGGTTACATCATATTGTGTGAGGAGTCACTATGGGGGCACAATATTGTGCTAAGGGCACTATGTGGGGCTTCATACTTTGCTGGGGGGGCCAAACTGTGGGGTTTTAACACAGTGCATATGAAGGGTACTATGGAAGAATTCAAAGTGGGATTATCATACTGTTTGGAGGGCACTTTTGTTGGCCATCAAATCCGGCTGGGCATCCGTTCCGCTTGGAGACCAAACATGGATTCGCCACCTGGCTTTTACTAGACTTATTCACTAGACATTTTACTTTACATATATCCCCATCCCGGGGTGCTTGAATGGGTCGAGACCCGGAAGGGGTTTGATCCATGCCCAAGATCTCGAAAATGTACCCGGTATCTTTGAAACAGTTAAGCAACTTGGCCTCTACGCAGAGGTTCCTCCTGCCAGAAAGGCCTTGGTACCAGCTAAGCTGCTGAGGGTATGAGCTTTTCTACTTGGAGCTTTAGAAGCTGAAACACCAGCTGAGCAAGGTGTCCTGTCTTAAATGCACACTATAATCTCAGACCGGATACAATACAGTCGATTGGCATAAAATTATGGCACCAATATTCTTCACACTATCTATTTATTATTTATGTAAGATTATACAGCAACGGTGAAAGATAAAATATAACTTTTAATGATAATTCATAAAATGCAAACAAAGAGTGAGTCACCCAATTAAAACAATAGAAGGTGCTCTCAGCTTGATCAGAAAAAACTGTCCCAAAATTATAATGCTGAAAAAAGCAACTTCACTTAGGATGTATAGGGCCACTCACAATCAAATGGTGGCAAAAATATTCCGAGGTGCAACCACATGGAGGGGGGGTTTGCATCACCCTCCGATATTCATAGGATGCCACCGTGGAAGCATATATAACACACAATGTAGTTAAATATGAAAAAATGATGAGAGGAAATAAATATGGAACAATCTCACCATTGATGTGATGGTATCAGGAGCCCGTTCAGGAGCAAAGTAAAACACACTGGATCCCTGATGCATTAGATGGAAAGACAATCCCCTGTCATTCCCTAAGGGGCTATCAG
>VIAB01002898.1:140186-153768 GCA_009801035.1 Oophaga pumilio | reverse complement strand
GTACAACTATACTACACCAAATACAATTAATTGATTTTATGTTTTATTAGAGAATAATAAAATCATTACATACAATTCGGAGAATTACAAAAATAATTAATCAGAGGTAGTATGGGATTAATAATGCATGCAAATGTAAATTACAATGAAAGCTATTCCTGAACATCCAACTTATATACTGTATCATGTGCATAAGTAACCACTAGAGTACATTACTATGAAAACTTATAGGGTAAAACTTACAAATGCAAGTAACTGGCCTAATGCTCTATAAAGTAATGTTAACATTCAGGTATCAAATAGATATAGAGTGCTCTCAGTGGGAGAAGCAAAATAGGAATCTTGTGGGTGTGATACCTTTTAATGGCTAACAAAATATGGTGAATGATGTTACAAAGCAAGCTTTGGAGACTGCTTAAGTCTCTTCATCAGGCTGATATAACCAAAAATACAAAATAGTAGTCTGAATGTGGTCCTGTGATGGTTAAATGCCCAGATGCATGTTTCGCCTAGCTTAATCAGGGTGCAAGGCGTGGCCAGACCTGTATGCTGCTGATTCTTATAGTGGCAATATTCCCTAACAACCAATAAAATGTTGGTATTAATTTCCTAATTTATCTAATTTTTTTACAGCATGATTTGTAAAAAGCACATACACTGTATATACAGTGGCATGTAAAAGTTTGGGCACCCCTGGTCAAAATTACTGATATTGTGAACAGGTAAGCAAGTTGAGGATAAATGATATCTAAAAGGTCTAAAGTTAAAAATAACATTTCCTTTGTATTTTAGACAAAAAAAATTGTCGTTTTTCATTTTAAAAATTAGAAAATTTGTGTGTTCAGAACTTTGACCACATTTTCTAACCTTAATTAGCCTGCTAGAGTTATGGCTTGTTCACTGTCATCTTTATGAGATGTCAGGTGACTCATATTTCTCAGCTTTATAAAAACCCAGCCTTCTCTAACCTTATGCCAAAAAACAGTAGCCATGAGTTATTCTAACCAACTGCCTAGGAAATGAAAATGGTGGAGGCCCACAAAGCAGAAGACTATAAGACGATAGAAAAACATTTGAAGTTGCCCTTTCCTCATTTTGAAATGTAATTAAGAAATGGCAGTTAACACGAACAGTGGAGGTCAAGATAAGGTCTGGAAGACCAAGTAAAATTTCAGTGAGAGCTGCTTATAGGAATGCTAGAGACACAAATCAGAATCCACGCTTGACTGCAAAATGTGCTCAGAAAAATTTAGCAGACTCTGGAGTTGTGGTACATTTTTCTACTGTTCAGAGACGCCTGCACAAATATGGCTTTCCTGGAAGCATCAGGAGAAAAAAACTGTCCTGCATCCTCACCATAACTTTCTGCATCATAAGTATGCAAAAGAACATCTAAACAAGTCAGATGCATTTTGGAAACAAGTCCTGTGGACCGATTAGTTTAAAAAGAACTCTTTTGCCACAATAATCAGAGGTATCTGTGGAGAAAAAGAGCACAGAATTTCAGGAAAAGAACATCTTGCCAACCATTAAGCATGGGTGTGGATCAATCATGCTTTGGGGTTGTGTTGCAGCCATTGACATGGGGAACATTTCACGGGTAGAGGGAAAATGGATTCAATGAAAAAAAAAGCTGAAGTTGAAAAGAGTATGGCTTCTACAAATGGATATTTATCCTAAGCACAAGCACAAATCCACAATAGACTACCTCAAAAGCCGAAGCTGGAGGTTTTACAACGGCCCTCACAGTCCCCTGATCTGAACATTATTAAAAATATGTCTATAGACCTCAAAATAGCAGTGCACGCAAGATAATCCAGGAATTTCACAGAACTGGAAAAATTTTCCAAGGAAGAGTGGATGAAAATTCCTGAAACAAGAACTGAATGACTCTTAGCTGGCTACACAAAGTATATATACAGTATATACTGTATTTTGTTTTGCCTAAAGTACATAGGAAATGTGTCATCTTTAACTTTAGACTTTTAGAAATAATTTCATCTTCAACTTGCTTAACTGTTCACAATAAAATTTTGACCAAGGGTGCTCAAACTTTTACATGCCTCTGTATGAAGTTTTCTTTACCGCGCATTACATATAAATATAACATGATTAATACAGGTGCACAAGGTAATAACATAATGTACTTCTAGTGAATTATTAAAAAGACCCAACTTGTACATTCATAATGTCATAAACCATCAGTAATTTTAAAATAAAATTCATAGTGTGTCGTACATGATTTACATAGTCCAAATTGATTAGGCACTCATTAGTAGGGATTTTTCTCATTTTAGTTTATCTAACGTGTTACAGGCATAGATCAAACATTGAAATCCAACATATATAGCTAACATGCAGGTGCCACACAGAATAAGTGACCATTGTAACCACATTACAACCCCAATACTTTTCTACTCACTGGAGATAATTACCACTTTATTGCACAAATTATTATGGTGTATAGTATACTCAATTTAATAATAATAAAAATACAACAAAATAACATAGAAAGCAAAAATAAAATCTTTAATGCTGTATATAACAGAGAAGATAGTTATATGCATTTCTATACATCGAAATTGCAACACCAAGAAGGAAAAGTCATGGAGTTGGAAAAATCAGACGATCAATAGACAAGTGAGGTCTAGCTAGTGTACATTATTTCGCCCCACACTATAATCCTGGGAGTCGGACTGGGATGTCATCCTCTCATGAAGGCCTACTCATGATATTGCTTAAGTGGTCGCCAGACCAATCTCACTGAAGAGAACAGATCTCAATTTCAGTCTTCATGGCTCTAATATCACCTCCGGTTTCATCTGAACGCCATTAAGAGGCTTTCATGAGTGAATGTCACAATGGTCCTACTGCTGGTACTATGGTGTGGGATTGCAAAATTTATAGAATTTGGAATCCTCTTGTCTTTGTATCATATACACTAACAGCTTGGTGTTACATTGAATTGATGGTAGAACTAGAGTTACGGCCAAACCTCCAAAGTGTCCCAGGAATCAATTTTCAAACAAGATAACACCAGGCCACATGTTATTCTTGAAAATGTGATCAGCCAGCATGGTCTAAATGGAGTACCATGGTCTGCAGCATCTCTGGACTTATCTCCCATTAAGCTCATATGTGACGTAATTGATCGGTAATTGCAAAGGGAGCTGCCAGCAGCGGATCTTTATGAGCTGTTCAAGTGCATTAATGGCAGAAAATTACGTAGACAACCATTAATAACCTCATTGATAGCATGCCAAGGTGTGTGAGTGTATTTCTGTGCTTTATGCTCATATTGAAAAGATCTAGATGACTACAACATTTTGTTTCCATGTTTTCATCATTTACTATCATTAACATGTTGATCAATCTTTTTATTTTCATAATGTCATGACTTCCTTCTTGGTGTTGCAATTCCAATCTTGACAAGTGCATTAAGAAATTTTAACTGGATAACTTCTAACTTGAATGGACAGTTCTAGTAAAAGGGTCAAAACTCAGGCTTACATTTAGGCCTCTAGCTCCATTAAGTAGGTTAATCTAGTTTCCTCTTGTCACAGTCTTCCTCCCTGTTTATTTACCACCATACTGTATATTATGTGTATTTTGAGTCCTCTGCATCCATGATGTTGGTTGTAGTGTAATGGAATAATTTTGAGAGATGTTTTCTGTTTTTCATCACCTTTCATTTTAGTTCCCTAGGGGTAAGTCTTATATATTCTAACGCACACGAGGAATTGGCATATTAGACAACTCCATTGGTGTTACAATTTACTGCATAGTGTGAGTTTGTTAATTTTTCTTTGAGCGCCCTATTTGGGAAGACCGGAAAGCCACATAATCACCACATGGTTTATAATAATCCCATGTGTAACCTTCTGCTCCAAATCCTTTATGGGGCTAGGTACCCATGTGTTGGCGCTGACTGTGAACTAGTGAATGTCTTAAGATTCTGAAGCTTAACTAGTCTAGAATTTCAGGAAATCCCAATGTTTCCGTAGAATATTCTTTAACAGTTGCAATTGATCACATCCTTGTTTTTGGGGGTTTGAGTACATTAATCACTTAGTGAAGAGTCAATTATAGCTTTCAAGACCAGACCCATTTTTCAAATCTGATGCATAATTTGATGTGGTAATAACTCTGGGTTTCTTCTCAGTGTTTCTGAGAATGTTTTTGTACCTTATGTTAGTGGTAAATTTATGTTGATATGTTTTGCACTTATTTATAAAAAAAAATCTGAAATTTTACCATAAAAAATAAAAGTTTGCAGTTCTCTTATTTTATTTTCAGACCATTAAACCAGATAAATAAATAACATTTACCAAAGGTCTACTTTATGGAAGCAACCTATTTCAAATATCCTTTTATTTTGCAAGTATTTTAGAAAGCTTAGAAATTTAGCTGTAAATTTACAATTTTTTGAGGAAATGTACAATTCTTGTTTTTGGGGCCTAGTAACTTTTGAAGTGACTGTGAAAAGACTATTCATTGGAAAAAGCCATACTAATTAAAAATATGCAGCACTGATAGTTTTCAAAATCATGAAGTTTGTTAACCCAACTAGTTGTTGACAGGAATTAACACAAAGTGAAATGAATGCAATGAAAAATAATTTTTTTCACTAAAATGATACTTTGGCTTAAAATTTTCAATTTTCACAAGGTTAATAGGAGAACCCCTTAAATGCTGCAATACCACATAAATAGTGAAAAACGGCAGGGCTCGGAAGAAAAGGAGTGATATTAGATTTTTGGAGCACAAATTTAGGTGGAAAAGGTGGGAAAATCATGTGGCATTTGCATAGCCCCTGAAGTGCCAGCACAGTAAAAAAACTATTAAAAAATCCCATTTTAGAAACTATAAAACCCAGCTTCAACCTCCCATGAATTAGTCTAAGGGTGTAGTGAGCATTATGAATCCATTGTTACTTTACAGGATTTTGTACCATTGGGACATGAATTTTTTTTTTCTTTCTTCCATTTTAATTTTAAATTGGCCCCCAAATTTACATTTTCATAGGTTGTACTAGGAGAAAATGGAACCCACAATTTATACACAACTTATTATGAATGTAGCAATACCTCATATGCAGTTATTAACTACTGTCTGACCAGAAGGCAGAGCTCAGTACAAAAGGAGCTCTATTAGACTTTTGTTGCTTAGATTTTGCTGGAATAGTTTATAGGAGCCATTTGCAGTGGCTAAAGCAGAAGAAACCTTAAAAAAATTACTCAATTTTGGAAATTACACCCATCTGAGAATTCATAGACGGATGTAGTCAAAATTTTGACACACCAGGTGTTTTACAGGAATAGGCAGGCAGCAGATGTTGCAGAGTAAAAATTTACAAATGTGCCAGTTTAGTGCATTTGTGCTTAGCTTAGAATGAAAACTACACTTAATTACATTTTTGGGAGGCAGAATGAACAAATAAACAGCAATTCAACAACATTTTATTTTTTTACTCCTTTCGCCATGCAATAAATACGTAATAAGACAACTCTGGATATGACTACAATTCAAGAATTACATTTACAATTCCAAGCATTTACATTAATGAATATGTTGCTGTGTGTACATTGGTGCCACTAGTTGGCATATAATATACTGAATGAATGAGAGAGTTTGAGACAAAATGGAAGCCTCTGGGACTTTACTGTTTAAAGATCTAAATAAACCTGGAGCTGTTACTTTTTACAGGTATGGACATGCATCTATAGCATGCACACTTTTACAAATACACGTAGATGCATTTGATAGACACAGTCAGTGCATCCATAATAAAGTGTATAAATAGCGCCATCATATATTGCATTTGACTATGCACTGTAAGTCATTTTTATCTTGACACTATTTGGAAATGTTAACAGGCATTGATATTTAGATACTGTTATCCCCTTAATGACCAGTTTTTATGTTTCCATTGATAGAGACGTATGAGGGATTGTTTTTTGCAGGACGAGTTGTACTTCCGAGTAACATCATCCATCTTATTATATGACGTACTGGAAAGTAGGAAAAATTCTAAGTATGTCAAAATTGCATAAAAAGTGCAATTCCTCCATAGTTTTGCTTGTTTTGTTTTTACAGCCTTCGTTATACAGTATATATGACTTGGCAATTAAAGATGAGTGGATAAGGCAAAATAAATTTTCCTGGGAAGTTAAAGCCCCTTATTATGCTCTTTGGTCACACCAGACCTCGAAGAATAATAAATGTAAGTTGTAAAAAATAAAATAAACACTTATACCTCTTCGGACCCTCAGCTCCTACCCGTCACCAGGCCGATGCTCGCTGCATTTTCAAAGTGCTTAAATCTCAGGGTCTCTCAAGCTGCGCCAGGACTTACAGCTTTTAGAACCTTTGGAAAGGTTCTGCGCATGAATGTGCAATGTCACAGTACACAACTTGATATTATGACGTTATGGCTGAATTCCGCCCAGCAGCAGCAAATCACAAAAAAAATCTGTATTTTAGCAATGCAGAATTTTGCAAAATTTGAGTAGAATTAAATCCACTTAACTTTAGTCACCCATCTCTAAAAGCAATATGATTCTCTTTGCAGTAAGTAATAGAAATGCATTAAAACAATCTCTCTCATTATTCTGGCATTTGAAAAATATTAATAATTATGGTAATCCTAATTGACCTAAAACGGGAAAGGTTTATTCTGATTTCATGTCAGATATTGAGAAAAACATGCAAATGTGTCTTTTTTATATAGTTTATGTAAACTTCTGCTTTCAACTGTACAATGTCTATAGACAGTGAGGTGCTTATCACAGGAGGGGGTGTGTTGGGCCAGGAGGCACATACTGCTGTGTCCTATCAATGATAAGCTACTGGTGCTAAAACAATCATTGCAAATAAACAGCAAGGCCGAGCTTGATAAGAGAGGCATCACTGAAATCTGTGTTTTAACTCCTACAGCATGCTGTCTTCAGATTACATAGTAAATTCCTGCTGACAGATTCCCTTTAAGTGTAATTTAACCCCAAACTAAAAGGAAAAGTATGCTCTTTTGGTGTACATACCACTCTGATATGTACAGGAACTGTTTTATTTCTCATGATCTGTAATATACCATCCACTCTTTTCCAGTGGGCAGTTGCCCCTCATCAATATTCTGCCAGCCTCCATCAGCTGAAAGCCCACCTCTCTGTTACGCGAGTGGGATCAAATGTGATATTGCCTAATGTGATTGATGGATCTTGTGTTATCAGCGCTGTATAGATGTGTTACCTGCCATTATAATCTTGCCTCTAATGATAAGGAACCTGCTGTAAACTGTTCCTGACAAAGGAATCGCTTTCTGAAACGCGCGTCGGGGTGTGCGCGCCATCAGGACTTGGCAGACTTTATAAGGTATACACCTTTCTTTACCCTCCTGTATTGTCCCCGTAGCACTTTGGCACTTTTTATTGTATTTTACTGCTTGTCTTTGACACTTTAGTTCCTCTTGCACTCAGGCACCTTTTGTGCTGTATTGCATATTAATGGTTTGTGTTCACACCTATGCACTTTAATTATTCCCTCTAGGGGGTGTTCCACCACACTAACTGTTATGTTTAGGTAGCTGAGGAGAAATAGCAAAAACTGTAATACACCAGAGAGGCTGGAACCTATAGGATTGCAGTAACCTGAACTAACCACACAACTAGAGGTAGCCGTGGAGCATTCCTACGTTGATCCTAGACGCCTCATCACAGCCTGAGAGATAACTACACCTAAAGGCAGAAAGATGAAAGTTATCTGCCCCGGAGCAGATCCCCAAAGAAAATAGGAAGCCCCCAAACATGTCATGGCGGTTAGACAAGAAGAAAGCACGGACACAGACAGAAAATAGAATGAGCAAACGCTGGGGCTCAATCTGTCTAGACAGAAAAGTACAGGAAAGAATTCTGACTGCAATCCAAAAAAACCCTAAAATATACCAACACTTCTGATTGCAAAAAAAACTGAGATCACACGATCTCAACCACCTAAATCAGATCTCTGGTGTAACAAAACCAAGCCGCAGCCACTGAAAAAACAGGAAAAAGCAAATGAACAAATAACAGTGGCTACAGATAAACTGAGAGGAGCACAGGCCCCAGGAGGGGACCCGGCTGAACTCCAAAAGTGCAGAAAACTATGCAAAAAGCAAGCACAAAAAGAAAAGCAAAAATATCTTTTCTGAAAGCAGCAGACGCAGGCAAGACTCCAGCAAACTTCCAAATGAACCAGGAACAACAATTGAGACAAGAACAATTGATCACCGGCAACCATCATGGGAGGGAACCTCCCTTATATCAGTCCAGTCAGTGATCCCAGATTGCCATTCCTCACTGGAAGGTTCAGTACTGTCTGTAACCACCAGAGGGAGCCTCTGCTCAGAAACCATCTCTAGCACATTCACAACAACTAACTTTGTGTGCATACACTTTTATATATACATTTCTCTGGATATTGGCTTATATTTTTTATTGCAAATCACACAGTACCCCTTAATTTTCCTAGGGATACCTTTTGTATACTATTATAAAAAAAGGCGCTTTTTTTATTATTGTCTTGACCCCCTTCATTGGTGTGACATTTATTATACCGGGTTTTTATCCACAATCATATCCTTTTTATAATCCTTTATATTTTGTCCTAGTACGCGCACATGTTTTGTATGCAGTACTACTGTTTGCCATTTTTATTAAATAAAGGTATATTTTTTAAAATTGAACATTCCTTGTCTGGGCCTTTTTTTTGGCTATCCATTGCTTTGGGATTGGTAATTGGTTTTCCTACTTTTGAGTGGTTTCCATTCTCTTTTCAGGGCACCAAGGCTATTCACTATATATATGTATACATTTTCCTCTTAAATTGATTTATTATATGTACTTGGGACCTAGTGGTGTTACTCTGTTGAAAACTGTTCCTGAAAGGTCAGGCAAAATAGACCAAGTGAAAATTGCAAAATTACTTATTGTATTCTTATAAATATTGTGATTTGAGTAAAAAAATGACATTTTTAATCATACAATAATAAACATCTGTGCACACATTATAGAATGCTTTTTCCTCATCCAGTTTTTTTTAGGTTCAGTCCAATATTTGTACTTTAAAGGAAACCTGTCACCCCCAGGGCCTTTTTAAGTAAAAGAGCCACCTTCAGCAGGCTGCATTCTGTGAAGGTAGCTCTTATGTTTCTGATCGCTAGGAACGCTGAAATATACACTTTTATAATCTGTCCGACTACCTCTATTGTGTCAGGGAGCTATGTCCCTGTGTCAGCAGCATCAGCGGTGTCAATCATCCCCCTCTTGTTTCCGGCCCCCGCCACCTCTCCTTGCGACGTCACCGGCGGTGCTTCGTGTATCAATGGCCCCAGATCCCACCCTGCAGTGTGTTATGATGTATTCACACTGCGGGGCTGAGAATCTGGTGCATGCGCAGTGATGATCTCTGCGCCTGTCCCTCATCTCCCTCCTCTGCTTTCCTCACTGTGCAGGTGCCAGATTCCCAGCCCCGCAGTGTGAATACATCATTTCACACTGCGGGGAGGGATCAGGGGCCACCGATACACGAAGCGCTGCCAGTGATGTCGCAAGCAGAAGAGGCGGGGCCGGAAACTAGAGGAGGATGATTGACAACGCTGATGCCGTTGACACAAAGCGAGAAGACATACCTCCCTGACACAATAGAGGTATGTCGGACAGATTATAAAAGTGTATATTTCAGCATTCCTAGCGATCAGAAACATAAGAGCCACCTTCACAGAATGCAGTCTTAGTGCTGCTGAAGTTGGCTCTTTTACTTAAAAAGGCCCTGGGGGGGTGACAGGTTCCCTTTAACACATAAATTCCACTTGCAACCTCCTGAGTATTCCCTGGTAATAACACATACTTTACTATATTTTGTTATACTGCTGTTGATCCATCAAAAAAACGCACCTAACCCATGCTAGACTGTAGTCACAATTTGAGTTTGGGAATATTTTTATTCATACACTTCTCCAGGTATCATTCATATCAAATATTACATAGTTTCATTTACATCACAAACATTGCTGTGATACTTTTCACACTTGCGGTGGAAGTTATATTTTACAACTTGTCACGCAGAATTTATACAAATCATACCATTGGCCCTAGGGGGTGTTTTTGCATCTCTCTAAATTAAACCCCATCTGTCCTGTGTTCTCAGCAAGAAATTCATTCCAGGTCTGAATACTTTACAACAAACACAGCAAATCCATAAAAAATAGATGAGAAACAGAATATGTTACCATGTAAGTCATTGATCTGCTTTTCCTTTTTTGACCCATAGATCTGAATTCTAATACACAAATGTCTATAATTCAGCCACATAGGCAGCGGTTATTGCAGTGGCTCATTAATGACTCCACCGATTGTGCTGTAAAAAAAGATTAAAAAGGTCAAAATCAATTTTATAATAATTTTCTTTCCTTTCAAATAATGTGTGTGAAATAACTGGGCAATCATAGGAAAATCTTAGTCTTGTTAGGTGGATCAATTTCGGGTGTCACAACACAGCTGTCGCGTGACCCGGGACCAGGGACTCCTTCCCTAACACTATGGGGCACCCTAGCTCGCTCTATTCCTCGTGATACTTCTGAAGGTGAAGATGCCAGAGCCTCCACCCTTGCATTATCTCCTGAGTCAGCCCTCCATCTGTTCTCTTCCTCCACCCAAGGGACGCTACTGTGCACCATTGTACACCAACCCAACAAACAAGGCAACACAAACAAGGGTTAACAAAAAACGCCAGGCCTACAAAATATGCACTCACATATAAAAGTGGAATGCACCGGGGCGTGGAGGTACGGGAATAAACCAAAATAGAGATGGATAGAGAATTACCACACATACAACCCAAGCAAGTGTCACAGATAACTCCTCTAAATCTCCTCATATGAACACCTCTCTGTCCTTTAGCCATGCAGCAAATGCTAGCTCTGACAAGGATTTGCAACAGAGCCCAGATTATAAAGGAGAAAGGAGTAGCTCACTGAGCTCAGCTGCGAACACAGGGATTTCCAACATGGCCGATTAACCCATGTTCTGCCAGAAGGAATAAACAACACTAAAATGAAGTAGAAGTGCTTCTTCTCAGTGCCAGAGTAGGAGCAATCAGACACTGTAGTCTTCTAGCTCCACACTGTCGCGGTAAACCCACGACAGTGGGATTCAAGTACATTGGCCAAGTCAGTAGTCTCTGGCAACTGGATGGGAGGCTTGCTGATTTCTTACCATAAATCCTTGGTACAGTATAGGATTAGTCGGGTTGGCACAATATCATCATTGCGGTGTGATGCACAGATAATGTCATGTTAGTCCAGCGCTGAGATGAAAGCCAAGCTGGGGATCCCACAAATTGATCCACCCAACTCTTAGAAATAGTGTATATAAGTTAAAAGACTTACCCCAAAAAAATTTTTACTTGGTGTAAATGCCACTATTCTCCTGAATAGGGCATTGTTTTTCTTTTGTTGCAGCAATTGTCCATCCCTGAGATAAAATAAACTATCCAAAAATCTAAATTTACATACTCGGAAATGGGACCATATCTCAGGAAAAGAGAGGCGCAGACATAGAAAATAAACAATGCCAGTTTCAGAACAGTGACAAGTAAAATAATGAGATATTTATGGCAAGTGACAGGTCCTTTTTAAAAGAGGAAAAAAACTTGGTACATTATTTTAATGTCGTCTGATAGTAAACTGATTCCTCTGTGTCTTCTACTTAAGGCACAGATATAGGGGGTGCAGAAACAGCAGTTTCACTCAGTCATTGTCATGGAGTGTGTTCAAAGGTCAATCTACCACAAATAAAGACTACGGTATTGCTAAAAGTACATGGTACTGTAGGTGGTGGCCCAGTTACAGATTAATCAGAATTTCCTAATATGGTATTTGAAATTTGTACAAGCCATGAGGAAGAGTCACTAGTGATGTGAAATGAAAAGACTGTATGCTGCACAATCTCTGTTTGTGATCCTGTTTGGGCAAAGTCTTCAGATGTTCTACAGACCAGGGTCCAGGACAAGCAGAAAAACAGCACTATGTACAATAAAGAAGGCAGTATCAGCTTTCACCTCATCAGAGCCATACTAAATCGCCAGGGTCAAAAGTCGTAGCAGGACGCCGATGCGCATCGGCGGAGACCCTCATTCTCTCGTAGGAGGCCTGGATGGCATCCTGTGTGCGGTCCCATATGTCACGTGCCTCCATCGCCCAGTCTGCCACCCTAGAGTCGGTGGATGACACGGGAATGGGCACAAGGACTCGCGGATGCTGGCCGTAATTAAGGAGGAACGGGGTCTGCCCAGTTGAGTCGGCTACGGCCTTATTCAGCACAAATTCTGCCCACGGTAGCAAGGATGCCCAGTCATCCTGCCTGGCAAAAACAAAATGTGGCAGATATGTGACCAGGGTCTGGTTGGCCCTCTCTACCAACCCATTTGTCGCGAGATGGTAAGCTGAAGAGACATTTAGTTCTATGCTGAGCAGACGACAAAGCTCTCTCCAGAACCGAGACACGAACTGGGGACCCCGGTCACTGACTATTTTGTCAGGCATGCCGTGTAGGCAAAAGACATATTTGATAAACAATGCCGCCAAAGCCCCTGCAGAAGGTACCCGCGGGAGAGGCACCAAGTGCACCATTTTAGAGAAGTGGTCGGTGACTACCCAGATTACGGTGCAGTTGCGAGACTTGGGTAAACCCACCACAAAATCCATCCCAATCATCTCCCAGGGCCTATCCGCCACGGTCCGGGGGTGCAATAAACCAGCTGGCCATTGCCTAGAAGATCGATTCTTGGCACAGGAAATACACGCCCGAATATAGTATCCGACGTCACGGGCCATATGTGGCCACCAGTACGTCCTCGATAGTAGCTCAGATGTCCTCTTGGTCCCAAAATGTCCACCCACCCTGGACGAATGAGCCCAAGAGATAACCTACGGTCGCAAATTAGGTGGAACAAAAGTCTTGCCTGGGGGCACAGACTCTAATGAAACCAGAGCCACAGTTCTCAGGCTCTCTGAAGGGACAATAAGCCGAGGTTCCTCTCCCTCCTTAGATGATACTACGGAACAGGAGAGAGCATCAGCACAAATGTTCTTCACCCCATAGAGAAGTTGAAACGGGAGAAGAACAGGGACCATCTGGCCTGGCGAGAATTTAGCCACTGGGCTGTCTGCAAGTAGATAAGGTTTTTATGGTCAGTGAATACTTGGAAGGGGTAACGGGCCCCCTCCAGGATATGTCTCCACTCAGAAAAGGCCAATTTCATTGCTAGCAACTCCCTGTCCCCGATTGAATAATGCTTCTCCGCCGGTGAGAAGGTCTTGGAGAAAAAGAAGCAAGGTTGCTTCCGACCTTGAGCATCCCTCTGAAAGAAGACGGCTCCAGCACCGATGGAAGAAGCATCCATCTCCATGATAAAGGGTTTATCGACATTGGGGCGATGTAAAATGGGAGCGCTAGCGAAATGTGACTTTATAGACAGAAAGGCCTTGGAGACCACCTCTGACCATAATTTGGGTTTAGCTCCCTTCTAGGTGAGGGAAACAAGGGGA
>VIAB01002898.1:3041-26924 GCA_009801035.1 Oophaga pumilio | reverse complement strand
GCCATACAATATGGTCCATATTTTTATACGTTGTGTCTGATGCCGGCCTTAGAGTATGTTCCCCCTGCACAGATCTCAGATACTGAAGGTCCCACAGCACCAGAAAAATGGGGTTACAGGACCTCTGTTTAGTGCTCCTGCACATGTCAGTGGTTTTCTTGCATGAGAAAATCAGTCTGCGATTCACCTGTGTTTTTATCAGATTTTCATCGGTGTCATCAGTGTTTCACCAGAGTTTGGTCAGAGTTGCATCAGTTTTTCTCTGATGAGAAAAACCAAACTTTCTCCACCTTCTCCTTTCAGTCTGTGAAAAACAGACAGCACTGGAATGGTGCATCAGAGCGCTGTCCGATTTTTTTATGGACATATAGACTTTCATTGCAAAGC
This sequence comes from Oophaga pumilio, assembly GCA_009801035.1. Lineage (NCBI taxonomy): Eukaryota > Metazoa > Chordata > Amphibia > Anura > Dendrobatidae > Oophaga > Oophaga pumilio. The sequence goes on along the minus strand of VIAB01002898.1, from coordinate 26,537 downwards.
TTGAGCCAACATCTCATGGACCATCATAGGTATAAGTGCTATCCGTGAAAAACATAGATAGCATTTGTACGTGAAAAACTGATGTTTGAATAATCCCTTACGGCTCATTCATGGAATTATGAAAAAAAAAGAGGCAACTCAAATTAGTTCCATGTAATCATCCGTTTTAGATTTCATTATCTGTTCATATCTTAAGAAAAAGATATTTCCTTCGACAAAGAGTCCAATTAATTGAATGTATGATTCCATAAAGTTTGTAGTTACCTTCATGGTATGATAGACTATTATTTCAGGACTCAAAGCAGAGAAATCTAAGAACTTATAAACCGTAACAATGTGTTTTTGAAGTTTCCACTTCACTGCCCTATAAAAAAAGAACTTCCAGAAGAAGTATTAGCAGATGGGTTCTTAGTGTATGAAACCGTTAACAGTGAACCAGATGGCGACTAGAAAGGGAACATTAAACTTAAAATTTTAAACATGTAAAAAGAGTGTATGGGGATTTCATTAAAACTCAGAGCAATAAATGGACCGCTCGGGTCCAACCGGCTTCTTTTATTATCATAACATTTGCAGTGTGTGAGGAAACAGTGTATGTACGCGCATGAAACACTGCCAAAAACCTGGACAGTCCCCAACCCACTTTTTATATGCTATACTTGGCAAATGATTGCTGACCCACAAAGTGTGTTCTTTGTAAGGCTGACGCTCAGTCAAATCATAGCGGCTAAATAGCATAATTATTACTTCTGGGACCAATAGCAAATCCTAAAAATGTCAAAAAGTGAAGGAATATTGACAACTTCCTACCATAAGGCTTCAACGTGATTTGACAATAAAATACATAAAAATGGATAATTGAAGAAACGCCAAATAAAGTGTCAACCACATAAAAAATATGTTCCCCGACATAAAACATCATAATTGACAGATGATTTACATTGGTTGTTTTATAGGTGAAGAAAAATACGCCGGTCTTCATTGCACCTCGTAATTTTGTTCTAGCATGGTTGGCCGCAAACTCATGAAATGCACTGGTGAGGCCCATAACTGGGCTTCCTCAAAGGGTGAAAAGTGCATATGTATCTAAAACATTTTGAACTAAAAAATATCTAATCAGCAATGAATTCTGTGTTTCTGGGCTAAAAGTTAGGTTCGATGTGTTATTATAGGATTTGGCTTAAAGTCTTGTGTCCGTTTCCCAGAGTAATTTCCAGGTCAGGTCAACAGAACAGTCTCTGACAAAGACAGGAAACTGTCTGAAGCCTGGTACCAGTGATGGTAGGCAAAACAGTTGTCACATCTCCACCAGCACCTGCTTCTTCGGCATCTGCTTCTATCGTCATGTGCCACTGAGTTCATTCTGCAGGTGGCGCTGGTTATAGGAGGGACGTTGAAGCCGGACAATCTGGATGGCACGATCTGTCCAGCCATTAAGGTTACGATGGCTGGGACCTTGAATGCCATCCAGTCTGACAGTACAGGTGTGTGCTGTCCAGATGGATTTATCAGCTCCCTGTTCCCGCCAATTGGAGAACACCACAACCTACTTACAGCTGGAAGCTTACAGCTAGAAGCTGCCAGTCATAGAATTGTGTTCCTCAGGTTCACTCCTCTCTCTTTAGCTCCTTGTAGTATTATTGCTTCTTGCTTCGACTTCAGTTTGTGTTTCTGACTAGTCTTACATATTTAGATTTTGTTCTTTTCCTGCCCTCTTGGTTCTGACCTGACTACCTGACTGCTCCTGTTATCTTTCACCACCATACAGCAGATTATTCCGTGGGCCCAGCCCAGGGGACCCTGTTTAAATCCAGATACCTATACAGGAGTTAAAGGGTGAAGGCCACAGCTACCACGGGGATCTGGTAAGTGGTGTGGATTGGCTAAGCATGTCCGACAACAATATTCTAAGTCTATGTTCACATACCGAGAGTCTGCTAACATGAGTGTGAAAGGGGTGCTTTATATTCTACTTATTATATCCACAAATTGTCTTTTTCCAATGACAGATCTCATATACTGTATATATAGAAATCCCCCTCTTAGTCATGTTCACCACAGCGTAATCATTCCCGAAATGTGGCAACAGGTGCGGCCAACGTTGTACCATCATTACAGCATCTCTCGGAGAATGGCTGAGTATCTCATTATTGGATTGATTCCACCATGGTGCAAACATTTTGTAGGATACGTTGTATTAACCAATGACCCCACTCTTGGGTTCATACAAAATAATAATTAATTTTTCTTAATTTTTTGGGAGGAGTAGATGGAAAAAACTGCTGTTCTGCATTATTTTGGGTGGGATTCAGTTTCGTGGTAAAGTACAAATGTATATACGGCAAGTAATATGTTACATTTAATCTATGCTTGGGTACAATTTTGGACAGTAAACTCACCATTGATATTTCAGAAGGTTTTTGTTACTCCATGTGACATGCTGTAAAAATAATATGTTAAAGGGGGTATGTCAGCACAAAATGACAGTTCAAGCCAAGTACAGACGCTCTTTGCACCCTTGGAATGACCGAGGACTCCAGTGCTCCTTCCCATCTACTTGTTTTCCATCTCTCTCCGAACCTTCTTTTCCTTGATTGACAGCTCTGACTTTACAGGAGTAAGAGAAGAGCAGTTCTTGGATATCTCCATCTTACAGCTGCATTGACCTGAATATAAAAATAAGTAACTCAACAAAATCCAAAATCCCCCAAAACGAGGAAGATTCATCAAAACTAGACGAAAAGGAGGAAAGTGACAATTAACAACATGCCTTCCCGCTGAACAATACATGCGGTATCCCCTCTAGCGGACATGAATACATGGCAGAATGAAGCTCGGGATAATGTTTTTAAGGTAGTGAAGAGACGTAGAAGGTGCAGCTCAGGAGGAAAGTGATTATACCATCAAATTCTATCAGCTGGATTATCCGTCTCCACTATCGCTGACCTTGATTCTGTTTGCCAAGGCATGAATAACCTACCCTTAAAACGCAATGATGGGTCCTTATGGAGCACATCACATCTTTCTTTCTGTCTAAAGATGTAAAAGGCCTTTGGAAAAAAAAAACGAAGAATGGAAGATGAGCAAAATAGTTTTATTCAGATAAAGAGTTTCTGTGAATGGCTAAGAGATCCGAATTGGAGGAAAGTTCTTCCTAGATCTTAACCTGCCAGTCTGATCAGCTACGTTATAGTCTTTTTACACTCTAAAGGGCTGTTGATAATGAGAATATCTTACTATGGGTCATTTCGTTACATGTACAGAATGACAAACGGGAAAAAGACACACAATGTGCTAATGATTGCTCATATGCACTTTACTTCATAAGGTTGCTTTTTTTTCAAGAAATAAACCTTTCTTACTTACTTTACTATCCAACAAATTTACTAAAACTGTTTAGAATTCTGGCACAAAGGTTTTTTTTTAAATATTAAGATTTCTTAAAAATTTATACCGAAAACCACCAAGCTCAACACTTTGTTTTCACTTTATTAATGGTGCGCACCAGTTTTTTTTCCCACAAATTAAAGGCCTTACACAGGTTTGGACTGGCCCACAGGAGAACAGGAGAATCCTCCAATGCACATGTCTGATTTTTTCCTTGAACCAAGTCTGTCTGAGGTAAAAGAATAACAGCGTGCTCGATTTGCAACTGATATTCGGATCGTCCTCGGCCACACAAGTCAATGAGTCCATGGGAAAAATCAGACTGCGCTTGGATAACATTTGAGTGCTCTCCGATTTTCATGGACTGACAGAATGGAGGTGATGGAGAATTTATTTTTTCCATCTTCTCCTCATCCGAGAAAATCTGATCACACTAAGATCACAGCCTGATCAAACTTTGATCACAGTGTGATTTGCATAATCAGACCGATTCTCTTGTATGAGAAAATATACTGCCGTGAGACCCTAGCCTCACATCTAGTAATTGTGTCCCATGTATGCAACAATGCAACAAGTTATGAGGGCCGGTGAAAACAAAAGAATTCTCTGCTGTGTTCTGAATACCTTAGGATATGCCATAAACGAAGAAGACAGGAATAACCTTTCAACTCCTTTGCGTAGCAGCTATTTTGACATTGACATTTATTTTTCCTCCCCATTATCCAAGAACCATAAGGCCACGTTCACATGTTCAGTATTTAGTCAGTATTTTACATCAGTATTTATAAGTCAAAACCAGGAGAGGAACAATCAGAGGAAAAGTATAATAGAAACACGTCACCACTTCTGTATTTATCATCCACTCTTGGTTTTAGCTTATTAATACTGATGTGAAATACTGACCACAAATACTGAACGTGTGAACGTGGCCTGGAACTTTTCAGTTGCAGTTTACGGCCTTTGATTTTTTTTTCTAGATGAGTTGTATTTTTACATTGATTTATAAAATTTACCAAACATTACTCAACATGCATTATTTGTTTTGTGGGTAATATAGGAAAAAACAGCAATTTTGCAGAATTTTGGGAACGCAATTCTGTTCATTTTTATGAAGCATTCACTGTTCAGTAAAAATATCTCATTATTTAACCCAATTCTGCAGGTCGCTATTCTGAGAGCCATAACTTTTTGGTTTGTCAATAGAGCTGTGTTAGGGCATATTTTTTGCAAGTCATTTTTGGTACCGTTTTTATGTGTTTATATGACTTTTTGATTCTTTTATTGCTTCTTTTGGGAAGCAAGGTGATAATTAAAAGGCATTCTGCTATTGTTGTTATTTTGTTGTGTTCACCAATCATTCAAAATAACATATTTCAATAGTTCAGATTGGAATGGACACAGAAACAAAAACGGGGTTATTTATGTTTTTTTTGAACTTTCGAAAAAATAAAAATATCTAGTACTTATGTAAATTTTATTAAACTGTCTTTTACTTTTTTTGAGTCCCACCATGGCTTATATTGCAGACTTTTGGTGTCATCCTATTGAGCCATGCCAATGGCAAGAATTAATAGAAAACACTAAGTTTTGAGAACTTTCATTAGGCCCCATTCAATGACCTGTGAGTGTATCATGACTATCGTAGCTTATAAGGGGCCTGTGACCTAAAATGCATGGGGAGCCAGATTATTATCTGTGTATCCCTAGTCTGCAATTCCTAAGGGATGTCATACAGTTTGGCCCCATAAAATGTCTCCATGTGTAATATGAACCTGCGCCAAAAGAACCGATAATTGTCATTATTTTATATTTACTGTATTTTTCGCACTATAAGACGCACCTGACTATAAGATGCGCTCAATCAGAAGAGTTCAGAAAAAGACATACAAAAGAATTGAAAACCCTCCATCAAAATGAGCTTATTGATGGGTTTCTCAGTAAAAGGGAATCTGTCAGCAAATTTTTGCAATGTAATCGGAGAGGAATTTGAGGTAGGGACAGAAACCCTTATTCCAGTGATGTGTCACTTACTGGTCTACATGCTGTCATTTTCATACAATCACTATTTTCTTTGCTGCAGATCTAGAGGGGCTTTGAATGCTGATCTCTGTCAATCTAGACAGCAACATTTAAATCAAATATGCGGGGATTCCCATTAGCCCCCATGACGTGATTGAGGGAGATCAATTGGTTACTAAGACAGCTGGGGTCTGCTGAAGATTGCTGTTGCTGCCATCTTGGTCCTTCTGTGAAGCTGAGCTGTAAGCTGATCTCCACAAGAGACAGAGATTGTCACTTTATACCGCGATACTGTGGTTTTGCAGTATATAGTTCAAGACTGACAAAGCGCAGAGCAGCGCGAAACGGCTGTTGCCTACATGCATCAGCTTCCTCCCGCTGTATCCGAAATGCCACACTTTTTATTAAAAATAAATATACAAGGCACTTATGGTGAGTGCTGATTTTTGTTTTTCCTTTTTACTTTAATGGTTTATTACCATGTGTACCTTCTCAGTCACTGAGTACACATAGGTGAACCAGCGCTTGTGTATACAGTTTAGGAAGCACTAACGCTTCTTCCTCCAGATGCAGATCGCGTGATCGCTGGGTGTAGGGAAAGAACAGGAGGTGCTGGGACCTAGGTCAGCTCTGCCATGCACATAGGAAGAGGAGATTTCCCTGTAACTGGGTCTAATATACCAGCCCCCAATTACAGGGGAAATCAGAAAGAAAAAAATGTAATAATTGGGGCTAAGTGTGTGAAATAAAGAAAAAAATGGAAAAATAAAACTAGAAAAAAAAATATTGACTACAAGTATCCCATATGACCTCTTAGACGTAAAAAAGTAAAAAAGTCAGAGTGCCTCTCAAAAGGTGCAGGAAAACCACAGAAGCCGTGATATTGCTGTATATAGCAAAAGTGATCAGCTTAAAGTTCTCCAAGCGGACTAATAAATACATTGAAAAGTAAAAAAAGTTTGGAAGAATATGAAACCTCACTCCCCCAAAACATAGTTCAAATCACCCACTTTATCAATAAACATAATAATAAAAAAAACCACACTGGTGATATCGCAACATCCAGAAAAGTCCAAGCTATTAAAAATAATACTAATTAAGCCAATCACTAAACATCGTGAGCAGAAAAAAATCAAGACACCAAAATTGTGTTTTTTGGTCCCTGCAATACCACAAAAAATGCTGTAAGAAGCTATGATACAGTAAAGATGTATATCTTTGTACCGTGTAAAAGGTATCAACCACTGAGGACTCTCAACTCTAAATATTTTTGTAAGAAGCTATAAAACTCATATCTATACCAAAATTGTATCAATAAAAACGTTGGCTCATCCCGCAAAAATAAGTCCTCACTCAGCTCCATCGGGCAAAAGATGAAAGCGTTATGGGTCTCGGAAAATATTTTTGTCAAATTTCATATTTTTTTTGTCACTACTAAAGAAATGTAAAAAAAACTGGACAATGTAATCGTACTGATGAAGAAAAAAATGCTGGCAGGTCATTTTTACCACGCAAGGTACACTGCAAAAACAAGGTCAGAATTGTGGCATTTTTTGTAATTTCACCGCACTTGGAATTTTTTCCTATTTGGCAGTACATTCTGTGGTAAAGTGAATGGTGTGACTCAAAAGGATAACTCATTCCGCAAAAAGAAAAAAAAAAAAAAAAAAAAAATCGGAAAAATAAAAAAGTTATGGCTCTTGAAAGCAGGGTAGAAAAAAAATTAAAAGGAAAAAAAGGAAATTGTCAGTGTAGGGAAGGGATTAAAAGAAAAATGTAAAAAATAGACACGCATTTCCTTTTTTACTTTCCATTTTCCCTCCAATATCCGAAAAAAAAGAATACAAAAAAGGATATAAAAATACATAAAAAGGATATAAAAAATTAAGACCTATGTATAATGAGAAAAAAGAGGCAAAAATTATTAATAGTTACACCCTTGCTGCCCATCTTGGGCCAGGTTTTGTACCTAAATTCACTGGTACAGTATTTGTGGCAGTTTCCCAGCCCAAAAGAGAATTTACTAAGTATCTGCAATAACAATGGTGCATTAAAAATGAAAAAAGATAAATACACCATAGCTACTCTGTTATAATTTAAAAAGAGTGCGATAAAAGGAATTTATGAAGTAGAAACTGCTGTGAAAACAAACATTCTGCTAAAGAGAGAAATCATTGTCTAGGGCTCACTATTTAGCAGGAGGCTGCTGCCCTCATGTGGAACAAAGTACACCTACCTAAAGTAGAGCCTGACATTAATGGAAATATTTGTTTTTAAAAAAGGAATAAAAGAACTTTCCTATTTTTCAGTCTCAAGTGGCTTTTTCAACTTTCTTAAAGTCTTGAACTATGTAGCTGAGAATCAGAGATCTTCACCATGTTCACCATGCTCGGCAGGTGTATTAGAGGGATGGATGACTTTTAGATGGCTGAAAAATGTACAATCTGAGAGGAACTGTAATGGATGATTAGTGTTGTATAAAAGAAGACTGCTAGACAAGGAAAAGGTAACAGCAACTCAAATAACGGTGAATTTGGCTTAAAATACAGCATGGACTCAGGTCCATATAAGTGCCAACTCATCCTCTATTCCTAACCAGACACATCCATCAACGATCACTAGTGGTGGTTAGATTATGTGAACTCCAGTCTAATTACTGGGCCAGAAAATGCCCATCTATGTGGATTGCAAGTCATCCTTTGACTTCATGTGAACTGTAGGATATCACCATTATCCATAAATCCCTCCAGTCAGCTCTCAGGGCCCTCTTCTCTCCTCCCAGATGCATCCTCCTTGCTCGTCTGTATGTCTTCCAACTAGAGACGTCATTTATATAACAGCATAGTGATATGATAAATGAGTACAAACAATTATTAGCTGCAGGTATAAAACTTCCCTGACTCACGCTGCCTGTCTGTCTATAAGTGATGTGTACAGATTCTGACAGGGAGAAACAGCAGAAAGCAGGGATGACAGACTTATGCCTGCGGTGAAGTCGCTGAGCTGAAGTCAGTGACTTTTCCTCATGGTGCTGAGGTCACCGCAGTTTATCCCAGTCTCAGTGACTTGCGGTAACCTCGAGGTCACCGTTGCTCACTGATGCTGCGCTAGCAGCAGCTCATACATCAGTGGTTCTCAGCCTGGATGGTCGCATCTTGGCACCATCCAGGTTGAAAATTATTTATCTCCAGACATGAATTACGGCGTGAGACGGAACGTCGGAAAGGTGAGGGATATTGTTGTTTTTTTATTTTTGTTTTATTACAGGAGACAAGGGCTTCAATGGAATGGGCGTTAGGTGAGTAAAACTGTGTTTGTTATTTTTGTTTTGATTTCAAATAAAGGACTTTATACTTGCTGTGCCTTTATTTACAACTATAGGATTAGTAATATATAATATTATACTTTTAATAAAAAATACGCCGTGGGCACCAGCCAGTTTTGCTTGGCTGGCTATCAAAAATATAGGGGAACCCATGCCATTTTTTTCAATTTATTTATAGCGCAGGCGGCGGCTGATGAATACTCCCATCAGCCTTCGCCTGATCTCACTGTTATCCGCGTGTCATCCGTGTGCGGGACGTTTTGCGGCCTATGCTGCTGTTAAAAAATGAACACATCAGCGAATTTTGCCCATAGACACACGGTCTGTGGAAACACAATGACATGTGTACATACCCATTCACTTGAATGGCTCTACGTGTGTAAGTGTATCCGGTACGTGAGAAAACTATCACCACACGTATCAGACACACTGACGTGTGAAAGAAAATACAATAATACATTACAGTATGCAGCTGTATCAAATAGTAATGCACTGAGACTCTGTGGTATAAAGCTGCATCACACAGGATACACAAAGACTTTGCATCACATAGGATACTCTGATACTCTGCAGTATTTAACTAAATCACACAAGATACACTAATACTGCAGTATGAAGATGCATCACAGAGGATTTACAGAGACAGCAGTATGACATTACATCACAAAAGATACACAGAGACTCTGCAGTATGACGATATATTACACAGGATACACTGATACTGCAGTATGAAGGTGCCTCACACAGAATTCACAGAGACAGCAGTATGACAATACATCACACAGGATACACAGAGACAGCAGTATGACGATACATCACACAGGATACACAGAGACTGCAGTATGACAATTAGTGATGAGCGAGTATACTCGTTGCTTGGGTGGTCTTCGAGTATTTGGAAGTGCTCGGAGATTTAGTTTCTGTTGCCGCAGCTGCATGATTTGCAGCTACTTGACAGCCTGAATACATGTGAGGAATGCCTGTTTGTTAGGGAATTCCAACATGTATTCAGGCTTTCAAAAAGACGCAAATCATGCAGCTGCGGCAACAGAAACTAAATCTCCGAGCACTTCCAAATACTCGGAGGCAACCCGAGCGTGCTCGGGAAAACCCAAGCAACGAGCATACTCGCTCATCACTAACGACGATACATCACACAGGATACACAGAGACTGTAGTATGACAATACATCACACAGGATACACAGAGAGACTCCACGGAATACATCAATGGACTGCAGCTTTATGCTACTGATCCATCACTGGCTGACATTAGATAGAAGCAAGAGCAGTGTAACGAGACTCTGCGTCATCTGCCCATCCAAATGCATAATGTGTAATGTAGCTTGTTTTAGGTGAAGTATATCAGAGAGGAACAAAGAATCAAGATGGCACCAATCCAGACATGAAGCAGTAACATTCTCTGGTTCTGAGGAATCCGGTTGACTGTATTTTTATTATTTTTAAATAGTATAGAAAAATAAAGCATAAAATATGACTATAGTGATATAAAAAAAAGTTTTTACATTGTATAATCACATAAAATATTTGTACAAATTTGGATCTTTTTAATTAATTGTAAATTACTTCATTATGTGTCCAAAAAGTTTCTGAGCAAAATCATAATGTGCAGACTGGTTGAACAAGTTGTTGTCTTGATTGGGGTCGGTTTTCACTAAATATAACTCTTGTGCATGAATGTCTGTAATATTAGCCTCAAAAGTCTCCGGGTTGTACCCAACCCATAAGGTGAGCCGGTAGTCACTGGTTCTCATGGAGTAGCCCATGATCCTGATGTCTTGCAGATCAGGCAAGTCTGAATTCCACTGTGGAGAATCAGACGGTCGGGGATAGGAGCTGTAAGCGGCAGATTCAGTAGTTTTCATTCCAGCTGTAGAGAAGTATGGAAGAAGACTCCGACCTTCAGTGCATAGATCTACATGAAATGAAGGTACAGGACAGACTGGTACACGAGGGAGTCCGACAACGTCAGCAATGGTTGGATATAGAGAAACTAATTCTACAGGATCTTCCTTGATTTTACCTAAAAGACCAAATATGACATCAATAAGGCTGACACCTTAGAACGGCCTCATAGTATTGCCCCAGGTATGATAAGCGAGTTTAAAGGGGATAGCTGATTCACCTTGCAGAAAAAAAAACATATAGATTTTTGTATAATGTAAAGTTATAGGTTACCAATATACTTTGTGTATCAATACTTCATAGTAGAGATTAGCAAATCTTTTAAAATTCAAAGTCACCAGATTTGTCACATTTTCCCAGCAAATGTATTTACTGTGAAAAATAAAAGTACTCCAAACCTCCAATGGCCCATTCTCCTTCCCTAGATTGCTACGCTGCTGTTGCAGACACAATCTTTAGGCCACGTTCACACGTTCAGTATTTGGTCAGTATTTTACATCAGTAAGCCAAAATCAGGAGGGGAACAATCAGAGGAAAAGTCTAATAGAAACACGTCACCACTTCTGTATTTATCACCCACTCCTGGTTTTGGCTTATGAAGACTGATGTAAAATACTGATCAAACGACCGTGGCCTTAGGTTGAGTTCACACATTATGGACGCTTTGCATTCCTATGCCCCAAAAAAGGGGGGAGGGGGACACAAAATGACACGTTTTTGCCACGACTTCTTCAAAAAGGTTGCAAGATGGTCCCAATGTCTGAATGCAGCTTAAAGCTTCTTCAGTGTTTTGTGTCTTTCTCTCCCTTTTTCTGTGGCTAAGCTTTAAGGGGAACCTGTCACCAGTTTTTTTGCTTATAAACTATGCCCATCACCTTTAAGATCATAAGAATGGGGTCCCTACAACCCCTTTAGACCTCCACAGACATGGCCCTGTACATCTCAGAAAAAGTGTTTGATACTTGTCCCGTGCTGAATGTAACTTGCGCGGTCCGGTCAGTTGGGTGTCTCCCGATTGTGATCAGTATCACCTCGGTCACGTCAAACGCGGTCTCTTCTAACTGCATGTAAGTAAATGATGTCTCTCTGTCATCCAAGGACTGCCTAAAGTATCACGCCTGCACAGATGGATCACTGGCTGTTCAATAGGGCACAGTGATGCGCGCCTGCGCACCGCTCCAATTCCACTGCACAGGAGCGAGATTTCAGGCACTACATGAACGACAGAGAGACGTCATTCACTTACATGCAGTTAGAAGAGGCGGCGTTTTAAGTGACCGAGGTGGCGCTGATCACAATCTGGAGAAACCCAACTGACCGAACAGCGGAATTTACATACAGAATGGGACAAAAATAAAACACTTTTTCTGAGGTATGTAGGGGCACGTCTGAGGATATAAAGGGGTTGTAGGGACCCCATTCTTATGATCGTAAAGGTGATGATCATAGTTTATAAGCAAAAAAACTGGTGATAGGTTCCTTTAAGCTATGACATCCTCTCACTATCCAGATTCACTACAACATGACTGCTACATTCCCTACCTCGGCTTTAATACAGGCTATGATAGTCCCTCCTGATTGAACATGCAATGGGGAAGTCCACAAATCTGTGCTTGAGGTTAAGTGAGCCAGGCCCTCCATGGCTGAATCAATCTTTTGCAATGTGTAAAATGGCAGTTTTCATTTTTATCAATTCGCACAAAGCAAATTGCAAATTGTACGAGTTCACCAAGTCCAGCCAATTCCCCAAAATTCATAAAATGATGATCTCTACCTCATGGTTATTAAGATCACTACTTGCAGTTATCCAAAAGAAACTTTGAAAGTTCACTCACAGGGATATAGGAAAGATGTATATCTTCGTACCGTGTTAGCCAGTAGATAGAAAAATATTTAGACTTGAGAGTCCTCAGTGGTTGATACCTTTTAATGGCTAACTGAAAAGATGGTAACAAATTGCAAGCTTTCGAGACTACTCAGGTCTCTTCATCAGGCAAAGACTAATACAAAATCTGAAGAATCACATATTTATACACAAGAGGACACAGGAATAATGCAATAGGCAAGACATGTGACGTGAAGCAGAACTGTCATTATGGGGGCATCAAAACACAATACCAGACCCCAATCAGAGGGCAATAAAACTCTCACTCCTTATTTATGAACTGTTCCAATATTTATGTTCATCCCTCTGCCATAATGACAGTTCTGCTTCACGTCACATGTCTTACCTATTGCATTATTCCTGTGTCCTCTTGTGTATAAATATGTGATTCTTCAGTTTTTGTTTTAGTCTTTGCCTGATGAAGAGACCTGAGTAGTCTGGAAAGCTTGCAATTTGTTACCATCTTTTCAGTTAGCCATTAAAAGGTATCAACCACTGAGGACTCTCAAGTCTAAATATTTTTCTCACAGGGATAAAATTCTGTCCTGGTCATGTAATCAGGTGAACAGTTAGTAATAATATGCACAGTAGAATAAAAGCCTCTAATGGCTGCAAGCAGAGATATTGGAGACAGTGATTATTTGGTATAGAAAGTATAAAGGGACATTTCTAACTTTTATTATTCAAAAAATAAACTTATTTACTTAAATCAAAATACCTCTTCAAAAAAGGTCTAAGAGTGACCCTGTCAATCGTTTCATGCTGCCCAAACCATGTACATGCACAGACATACAAACACCTTATTATACTGTAACCAAATCAAGTATCCCGAGGCCGGGTACAGGTATCGCATAGAGAGGGAAATAGAAGCCATATTTAGTTTGGTAAAAAGTCACAATTATAGCCCAATGCCATATCTTCTTCGTAATCGCCGACTTTTTCCATTTTTCCTTGTCTTTTTGGAAACTGGGCCAGGCTCATCAGGAAGAACAGGGCTGTTGGAGCCTAATTTTTATTTTATAATTTATGAAAGGAATTGGCGTAGATTTAACTTTCTTGTGCACCGAGGGCCAGAGAGGAGTCAAATATATTAAGAGGCATTTAAAAATCTTTCAATAAATTAGGCGCAACGTACTTGATATTGAAGGGGTATTCTCAAGTTTAGAAGGTTAAGAAGTATCTTCACAAATGTTTGAGGTCTGACCACTGGGACCTCCAGAGATCCCAGGAACCAAAGCTCTGAAGAGCCCCATGTGAATGAGGGTTGACCATGCGCTCTGCCACTCCATTCTTTCTTAATGGAGTCCAGAAGACCAGCCAAGCGCAGCACTCCACTCTCTCCGGTACTCCCATTTAGGATGAATGCAGTGGAAGTGTGAATGATCGATCACTGCTCCATTCACAAGGGACTAGCCCCAGTTCTCAAGATCGTTGGGGGTCCTTGGAGGTCAGACTATTAGCAATCGGTAAGTTACTCCCTATCTCATGGGTAGGAAAGAACATTCAAACTTGAGGATATCCTTTAAGACTTGTGTATGAAATGTCAATACATTTCTAATAAATGTACATTATAATGTAAGTAAATGGATATTAAAAAAAAAACAATTCAGTGACCGCATTAAAAAAATGTTCAGAAAAATCTAGACATGTCGCCGACTGTAGAATCCGCAGCATGGTCTCTCTGTTGTGAAAACGCTGCAGATGTTTTTTAGTGGATTTCATTTATTGAAATGAGTAAAATTTACACCAATATCGGCACAAAATAGCACAAAATCAAAGTGCTGAGCTGGTTTTAACATTGTAATATCAACAATAAAAAGCTCTAACTAATATACTGTACGTTTTATGTCAAGATCAGGATCAGACCGTTTGAGGAACACATGGAATTGTCAATGCTTACCTCTGACTACACCCAAAAAGCCCTGGCATCAAAGAGCTTTCTCAAAGATCACTCGTATGACCTTGTGTTGTTGATGGCACCTTGTGCACCCCTCAGACATTAAGAAAAGTCAGAACTGGCCGTTGGGACCACCACTGATCCACAGATGAAGCCAATCCTGAACCCAACGTACAGCGAGATGGAGGGACCAAACATAAGAACCCACACTAACAGAAAATAATGAAAAGTTACAAAAATCATTGACATAACCTGGAGGTCTTCTCATAGATTCAATACTAAAGGGATCTATGTACGGAAAGATGTTATTCTGTTTTGTGGCTGTTATTCCTGGTACATGAAACATTAGTGGCACACGTGTCGCCACATCAAAATTGCTGTACTTGGCCCATTCTCCGTGCTCTCCTAAAGACCATCCTGGAACGACAAACACACGATACTTACAATATCAATGTGCATATGTGTGAGAAAACAACAGTGATGTGATATCTCCCCAAATGTGATTACCGTGATCGGAGGCAAAAACAATCATGGTGTCATTTGCAAATCCAAGATTTTCCAGAGCACTTAATAACTGGCCAACTTGACTGTCCAAATAAGAGACGGAGGCGTAATAACTCTGCCGAATTAAGCGCTTAGTAAAAGAAAAAAACATAATTATTCTCACATCCTCCCAAGAGATTTTTGTGTTTCTTTTTCCCAAGTTATCTGTTTTCCAATAAATTTTCTCTAACGAAAAAAGCAAAAATCAAGGTTTTAATTTTTAAAAAACATTTTTGCATCTGTACCAAATGTTAGATGACCCATGCACAATATCGGCCCAAAGTTTACCTGAAAGTCTGGAGGAATGGGGCCATATGGAAAACTGATGTTCAACGCTTGAACGTCCTCTCGCTTTCGAATGTCAGTCCATGGGTTATAAGCCACGGGAGGAAGATTCCTGGGTATGTCAGGGTCGGGTGCCAAGGAGATATTTTTAATGGGGTATAGCTTTAGAAACTCCTAAAGCAAAATGGAGAAGATGAAATGTAATGTGCCAAGAACTTACATCCTACATGACACCAGACAAGAAAAGTCCAAGAACTGGAACGGTACATCTCATACCTAAAATTAATATATGAGCATGTATAAGAGTTTCAGTTTTCATCACATCTGAAAACCTTAGGAAACACTAACTATATAAACACCAGATAACACATGTGCAACATAAAAGTGAGAAGGTGGAAAGTCAGCATTACCTTTGGAAATCTGAATGGGATGTGAGGTTTATGATATCCAACTGCCAGGAAAAACAACGAGTTGTGCTGATGGACAGTTTTTAGGAGTCTTATGGCTTCTTCTGTGCTTTGTATATCTGGTAATGTTCCTTCTGGAACTAGAGATACATCAACTGGACAAACCAAGTTGGCATGAAGCTGTCCATCTTTGCCTCTGCAGGTCTTAACAGAGCATAAATCACATAAGTGCAGTCAGATATTATGCAATGATTCCGTCATGGCTTATATATAAACATACTGTATATTATATACACACAAACAGGGCTGGCGTCAGCACCCAGCGCACCTGGGCAAGTGCCGGGGCCCTGAGCAGGCTGGGGGCCCACTCAACATCAGGGACATCGGCACACTATGGGGGCCCGGTGTCTGTGCCAGTGCCGACTCCCGTGAGTGGGCCCCCCCGTTTGCTCAGGGCCCTGTCATTTGTGATACTTACTTCTCCCCGTTCCATCACTGCGGCGTCTTCTGACTGTGACATTCAGGTCAGAGGATGCTATGACATCACGTCTGTGCGCCCTCTGCCTGAACAGTCACAGTGCAGAGAGCTGGAAGATGGCGACGCTGAGGAGTCCAGAGCAGAGGAGCAAGGAGAGGTGAGTATTTCACATTATTTTTTTTATGTTTGGAGCATTATATATAGGGACCATCATACACTGGTATGAGGCCCATTATACACTGAAGCATCGTATATGGGGCCCATTATACACTGGAGCATTATATATGGGGCCAATTATATATGGATCATTATATGGGCACATCATATACTGGAGCATTATATGGAGTCCATCATATACTTTATGGAACATTATATGGGCCCCTTTATGTATTGAGCAATACATGGGGCTCATTATTCTTTATGAAGCAATATATGGGGCCTATTATATACTGTATGGAGCAAAATATAGGTCCCATTATACAGTATGGAGCATTATATGGGGTCCATTATTCTGTATGGAGCAATATATGAGGCTTATTATATACTGTATGGAACAATATATGGGGCTCATTATTCTGCATGGAGCAATATATGTGGCTCATTATTCTGTATGGAGCTACATATAGGGCTCATTATTCTGTATGGAGCAAAATATGGGTCCATGATTCTGTATGGAGCAATATATGGTGCCCATAATACTGTATGGAGCATTATATGGGTTTATTATACTGTCTGGAGCATTATATGCGGCTCATTATACTGTATTGAGCATTATATGGGGTCCATTATTCTACATGAAACAACACATGGGGCTCATTATTCTGTATGGATCACTATGTGGTGCCCATAATACTGTATGGAGCAATTCAATTTATGGGGCATATTATTCTGTATGGAGCACTATGTGGTGCCCATAATACTGTATGGAGCAATATATGGGGTTTATTATTCTGTATGGAGCACTATGTGGTACCCATAATACTGTATGGAGGACTATACTGTCCAATTTCTGATCTATTGTAGAATTTACAAGAGATATCTCTCATTTAATGTAAGAAGTGAAGTATTTGGCATTGTACAATACCTATATTTTTTTGCCGTATCTGTGCATCATAAATTGTGGTATGTGTTAACGGGGTACACTGAGACTCTTTCGCCCGGGGTCCACGAAAACCTGGAACCTGCCCTGCACACAAACTATAAAATGATCAGAACTAATAATAAGCGGTGCACAGTCATGGCCCAGTGACCATCCAGGCACCTGATCAGCACTTCTCACTAAGCTGGATACTTTATGTGAACTCCAGCAGTGTGTGCCAGCAATCCGGCCATTTAGAGGACCACCTCTAAGCCAGGAAGCCACTGAACTATTCCAGTGAATTTCTTCTGCATCTATAACGCTAAAGCTCTACAGCCACCTTGGCTGTGGCACAAGTCGAAAGGCCAGAGATTGCCGTATGCCCCTGCTGAATGCATTTGCATGGGATCACATTGCGATCTGGGAGATACCACGACAAGCAAGTAGCAAAAAAACTTGTTCTGACTTTTTTTAGACATTTTTTTCATAGTTGCAGTTGAAATGTAAACCCCTTTAATTGCATTAGGCTGCAATGTAGCACCTGCATATGACCAATTTGTCATGGACAATCACAATTTACCTTAAAGGGGATTTAACAGCTGCTTATGCCATATAATAAACAATAAACATCTCTTCCTCCTAAATTCCATAGCCCCATCGCAGCACCAGTAGTCCTGTGGTCTCTCACCAGCCCCTGTTCGCTGCAGACCTTACATTTTATATGGATATACAAATAGCCTTTTCACAGAGGAAGAGGATGGGGCCCGTAGTGCTACCTACTGCAAGGAGAAATCCTAAAAGTCAATATAAAGGGTCCATATTGACTTCTAGGATTGCTCCTTCCAATAGGTGGCACTATAGAGGCCCCATTGTCTTCCTCTCTGAAGAGGCTAGTTGCACATTTGAAATCCTAGAGGAGCATTGCATAGACTATAAGTCTCCTTACAGTGACTTGGCACTGTCCTGAAGGAGATTCTGTACAGACCCATGACCTCACTGCTGATAAGCTCTACACCGGAAATCAAAACCTAAGCTTTGCAGACCACAAAATGGAACTTTTCCTTACAAACCTGAATGCTCATCTAAACTCTATTACTACTGTGTTGTAATACATGTAAGAATGACGGAAAAAAAAAATTGTGACTGACGTCTCTGCTATTGGGTGGTCACAATTATTGATGCCGCAGTGAGGTCAGAGTTGTCAGGCACGTGGGTACAGGGTGTTGTGTAGGACAGTGATATGTGGCACATGATTACTATGCATACCTTTGTGTTCTCATACTTCTCTGTAGATGGGTGGTAAGGCCTAACAGACCAACTGTACGGGTAGTCGTCAGTGTGGTTGGATGAGATGCCTAACGGATGACAAAAAGATGGTGAAAAAATGCAGCATTAGAGGCTCATCATTAGGAGACTCCAGAAGAGCCACAAAAAATATGTACCTATATGTGCATTGCTTACATTTTCATTGCTTGCCTGTTAGTCAATCAGAAAAATTATACACTAATTATTTTATTTATCTTTATAGTGCTAACATATTCTACAGAGCTGTACAACGATGCTCATAACTTGCTTGTGAAAGTATTCACCCCCTTGACTTATTACTTCTTTTCATACATTACAACCTGTGTTTAAATATTTTTTGTAAACAGATTTGTGTGTGATGCATCAGCACTAAATAGTCTAAGTTGGTGAACACCTACTGTTGGGGCACAGACCCCGAACACCGGGTGCTTCTCCCGCTGTCATCCTCATGACAGCGCGAGAAACACCAGCGTCTCTGATCAGCAGAAAAATTAATACCACCGGTCAGAGCACTGAGGCTCCCACACTGTCAGATGACAGTGTAAATAAACAGCTGTGACCAGAGGTAAAAAGTTTACCTCCGATCACAGGCGTTGGCGGACTACTACCCCCATCAGCCTACGCCTGCTGCTGCTAATAACAGGCAGCGGCTCATGGGCATATTCATCAGCCGGCATCTGTGCTATAGATAAATTAAAAAAATAAATGGTGTAAGTTCCCCTGTAGTTTTGATAACCAGCCAGGCAAAAATGACAGCTGTGGGCTGCAACCTTCAGCTGTCAGCTTTAGCAAGGCTGGTTATCAAGGATAGAGGGGTCCCCACACCATTTTATAAAATTATTTAAATAAATAATTTAAAAAAACAGCGTGGGTCCCCCCCCATTTTTGACAACCAGCCTTGCTAAAGCAGACAGCTTGGGGCTTGTATTCTCTGGCTGGTAAGGGGCCATGGATATTGTTCCCAGCCTAGCCTAAAAATAGCAGCCCGCAGCCATCCCAGAAAAAGGTGCATCTATTACATGAGCCAATTCTGGCATTTTGTCTGGCTCTTCCCACTTGCCCTGTGGCAGTGACAAGTGGGGTTCATATTTGTGGAGTTAATGTCACCTTTGTATTGTTCGGTGACATCAAGCCCATGGGTTAGTAATGGAGAGGTGTCCATATGACACCTCTCCATTACTAATCCTAGTTGCATTGTAACTAAACACACAGTCAGAATAAAGTCCTTTATTTGAAATAAAAAACAACACTATTACTTTTTTTTTTTAAAAATAACAAACACAATTATACTCATCTAACGCCCATTCCATTGAAGCCATTGTCTCCTGTACAAAAATAAATAAATAAAAAACAACATTACAACAATATCCCTCACTGGTCCATCGTTCTGTCTCTCACTGTAATCCATGTCTACCATAAATAATTTTCAACCTGGACACTGCCAAGGTGCAATCATCCAGGCTGAAAACCACTGGAGAATGAGCTGCTGAGAGCTCAGCATCAGTGAGCAGCAGTGATCTCACCGCTATGCAATTTTACCCATTTTAGATGATGAAAAAAACATTGCATCAAAATTAATGTGCTCCTTTAGACAGGTGGATAAGGAGCTATAGCTAAAAGTGGAAATATTGGTAAAAGGCGGGATTCACACGTTGTAGCTAAAATAACGTTGGCATAGTTTATAAGTGGATTACAGCTAAAATCAGCTTGATTGTCATTGTCTGTGTGGCTATGCAGCTAAACAACCGTTTACGACGTAGCCATCAAGAATCAAACAGAAATCTGCATGGTGACATGGCCACAACCCTTGAATCAGCTTCTGGGTATATGGCATTGGTTTTCATAAAAACTGAAAAATCCCATTACCTGGGTGAAAAACCTTCCCGACTGACATAGTCACGTAACCATGTTCTTTAAAATACTGCGGTAGTGTGGAGTAATTCCCAGCGTGCTTCCTCCAGTACGAGTTAAAGTCGAACAGTCTGGTGGTTTCAGGTCTCCTTCCAGTTAGGAAGGACACTCTGCTGGGTGCACATACTGCTTGCTGTAGTACAGAAAAGAGAAGTTATATGCTACATGTTATAGATTGTATTATGAATTAGAGAAATAAAACTCTGATATCAGCAGACACCTGATAGCAGCTCCTGAGGGTAGATAATTATTAGTGAGGAGTCAACAGTTCCAGTAAGAGCACAGGGGTGCAAAACCATGAAGGTAAAGATGATTTCCCTAAGAAGGACTGGACGTCTCCAGCCCACACCAGGGACATCACACAGCACAATGGAAATGCAATATTTTCATGCCATATCGATAATAATCTGCTGTCAGCACAATCCATGGATATATCTGTAAACTGTGTT
Source organism: Oophaga pumilio (assembly GCA_009801035.1). NCBI lineage: Eukaryota > Metazoa > Chordata > Amphibia > Anura > Dendrobatidae > Oophaga > Oophaga pumilio. Next base: position 5,643 of record VIAB01002898.1, on the reverse strand, counting down.
GACAGTAGATTATTATTGCTATGGCATGGAAATATTGCATTGAGTTATGTGATGTCCCTGGTGTGGACTGGAAACATCCCGCCCTTCTTAAGGAAATGATCTTTACCTGCATATTTTAGCGTCCATTTTTAGTGAGGAAATCCACCGGCCTTTTGGTCTCCATGTAGACTGGCTGACTCCTTGCTAATTTGATCAGAACAGGGGAGCTGCTGCCTGTTGTTCAGTGACATCGGATTTTTATTCATCTAATCACTAATGATAATAATAATAATACATGTCATTACAGTGCGTTCCCAAATCTATTATCTTTATAACAATTCATGTTCTGGCCATTTTCAATGAATTGACTGGATTAATCTAATACAGATGAGGTGTTCCTTTAAATGAACGCTCCTGTCTCTAGAGGTTGCTGTTTATATTTTTAATCTTATTTTGGCAGCTCCGGGTGTTATTGACATCCCCTTTCATTGTCCAGCTAATGTATTTAGCATTGATAAGAAGAAACCTCTGACTGCTACTGAGCATGTGTGACCATCAGCACTGGGCAGATTAGTCAGGCATCAGAACACCACCAGGGGGAGCTATGACAAGTACGTAACTGCAATATTCATACACATCAGAAAACTATGTTCACATGCTGCAATTTTTTTTGCAGATTTCTGTTAATGAAATGGAGTTTCATTCATCTGATTGGTGCCGTTTTGCCAGAAAGTGCATGGCAAGCTCCAATCAGAAAATTTGGACCATCATGAGAGTATACTAAGGGTGATGATTTGCTAGATTCACCATGTTTATTTATAATGAATATAATTCATAATGCAGGTAGGCATGAAGATTGATAGTATGATGGTATGACAGCTACCGTACTGAACACTACCAATTCAGGTGATTTATAAAACACATACTGATTATAGAGGCTAGGCAGTAAACAGGTACAATCTAAATATGGGCAGCCTCTCCCAATTTGCACCAGTCTGGCAAGTTGCCTCTTTTCTTGGTGAGGTCCCCGACACAGGTTCTTACCTTTTGTCCACTCAGTGAAATAAGAAGTGATGCAAATCATGTCTGGACTCCCCTTCCCCCACACCGCAGCCCCAGTATCGCCGCATGATCTGCCTCTGTGGCATGTACACCCTTATATTTATGGCATCCCCTGACTTGAATGGGGTGCTATATATGAGATATGTGCAGAAAACAAATTTAGGAAACATTTCTAGACCTATGGAAAACTCCAATGTGTTACTGCCAACTGCTAAAATTCTCCCCATTAAGGACACCATGTCCTGCTTCATTTTGAAGGAGGTGCCGTCCAAAAACAGCCTAAGAAAATGGTACAAAAAAAATGAAAGAAGCACTGCTCACCTATTCAGTCCCCCCGTCACATCATCATTCACAGGAACGGTGCACTGACTTTAGTGGTTATGTGATGTCTTAAGTGTTACCTTTGAGACCAATGATTGGCTGCAGTGGTCACATAAATGATGGAAGTGATATCATAAATGCAAAACTGATGGAGATTACCAGATGGCTGGGGAACAGAATAGGTAACGGTTATCTTATTTATACCATTTCCTGCACTTTGCCCATTTAAAAAAACTTAGACAACTTCTTAGAAGTGATATTAAAAAGCGCTCCTCCCATTAAAGTTTTTATCCTCTTTATATACAGCAATCATCGTATTATACAGCACTGTGTACTTACAATTGCTCATTTTCCCTTTCTACCCAGATAATTCTTCTCTTTTCCATTAGGTCTATGACATCACATGATTAATAACTGACTAGCTGAACCTTTCTAAGCTCTGTGTAGAAATAGGAGGTCAACTTTCACTGTACGAGTCATGAGTCACTGCAAAAGTCCCTGGCAGGGGGAGGAGGGAACAGCTCGGTCAGAAGTTGACGATGAGGATAACTCATGTATAGAAAAGAGACTTCCTGTTTCTACATAAAGCAGAGAAAAGAAAAGAATTAACTGAGTAGAAGGGTAAAATGAGCAATTGTAAGTATACAGAGCTATATAATATGTGACAGTGACTGCAATATACTAAGAAGAGGAACACTTTGATGGGAGGAGGAGGGCATTTTTAAGTAAAGGGAGAACCCTGTTTAAATGATCTGATTAGTATTAGATACACTAGAGAAGATCACATTGGTGAAATAGGTGTTCTTCCATAAGTAGTGATTGCTTGCATGACGTACCCCTTACCTGGGCATAGGCATTTGTAAACAGGACACTATTAGATGCTAGCTGGTCAATGTTCGGAGACTTCACAAGACTGTCACCGTAACAGCCAAGGCTTGTCCGGAGGTCATCGACAATTACAAGGAGTACATTCTTACCAGCCACATCACCTGAAGTGGAAAAGATGATAACCAGTTAGAACATGGGGCTACCAAAAGGGTTATAGCACTATGACTATTATCATTTCTATTTTTCAGTATGTTTTAGTCCTACAAGGGGAACGTGTGACCTTTGGATCGCATAAATAACACTCTGCACTACTTATGTCAGTTAACACCAGCTGGCAGCCTATTAGACCATGCCTTTGGCAGGATCTAATAGGACAGTGAAGATTACAAACCCAGAAGCCAAAGCAACCCTT
>VIAB01002897.1:109818-119861 GCA_009801035.1 Oophaga pumilio | reverse complement strand
TAATGTCTAGTGTGTCTCCCTTCCTTCATCTGCAGCTGAAAATGCAATTCCGTTATTGCGGTTAGGTTTTGTTTTCGTGGCACTCAATCTAAAGTAAAAATAATCTGTAATATAATCTATAATATAAGAGGATAGTGATGGGGTCTTTCAGCAGGTCCCTGGCTGCCATGGTAACCAATCAGTTCCTCGTGATAGCATAGCAGGGGGCCGAAGCACAAATCAGAAATGATGCCAATTTAAGCTATTAATCAGATATTTATAGTGTCAATTAAATGATTAAAGTGAAGCGATTGGAGCTAGATCTGGTCGCTGCACTCACAGGCAGATGCAGGCTATGTAACATCTGCCTAGTATGAAGAGGAATCAGCCTGAGCCAGCATCACACAGCTCTAAGCAAAAATATGACAAAAATGCACATCATAGGTCATTAAGGTGCTAAGATATTGTAATTTTTTTCTATATGAAGATTAAAAATTTACTTTAATTATGATGGTTTAAAAGCAGAATACAACTCATAGAAAAAGTATTCCAAATTCTTAAAAAATATGTGCAACTAGATATTAGGGGTAGGATAGGATATTATGAACTGTAAATCAAACAAGCTGTTAATTGTATACAATTTAAAACCCATGTGACATTTCATAAATATGTCATACAAATAAAATAGTTCAAATCTACATGTCTGTCTGACTTACTGCAAAGTGAGGAAGGAGATCTTCCCGATCACCTTCACTAAACCCAAAGATCTCTAGAGCTTTTGGCCGGTGGTCTACCACAGCATGAACTGGGACTCCACGGCCTCTGCCTCGGCCTCTGCCTCGTCCTCTGCCTCGTCCTCGTGACATTCCTCTACCCCTCGTGTGTGTTCCTCTTCCACGTCCAGAAGAAAGAATTCCACGTTTAGCTGCCTGAAAGGATAGCAATATTTTTATATTCATACAGGGTATCCAGATAAATGTAATGCTTTCTCGGTGATTTCTTAACAGAGGTGGATTGGTAAGCACAGTTTTGGCCATCTTGTTTTGTAGGCCAGCAGTGTTTCATAATGGTTTTAGCAACAATTTGTTAAAAGGTATTTGGCAACATTCCTTCAATACCGCTGTAAGGTTACCTATGAGACACATCGCATTTCACAATATGGCTGTCACACCTCCTTAGCTTGTCATTTCACTGTGAACTATAGTGAGTAGTTTACCAGTCTAAACGGCACAAACAATTCAATATAGTTTCATATTCATGTAAGATCTGATCATGTGCAGCTTGTGGTTCTCGTTATTATCAGAAACCACTATAGAAAGACGCATCTGACCTGGTTCATGTTCAATGTCATATACACTTGTTGCTAACTTGACAGGGGAGGTTTGTTTATTCTATTCCTTGGGAAGCCTCAATGAAAATAGAGCAAAAATAAGCCTCTCACATATTATAATGTATGCATATTTAGGAAATTTAGAACAACTCCTCACTAAGTAATAGCCCTCTCGCTTTAAGAGAAGAATGAAGTCCGCTCAAGTTAGGGTTCTCCACTCTCACTATTTTAGTAGGCGAGTCTTCCTGTCTCTGAGCTGGAGATACCACTGTGTTGAGGAAGACAGAGTGAAACATTGACACAGGAGAGTCTCTTTTTACATGTTGAATATATTCTGTATATTATGGAGAAGCGCAAGAACCCTACAGCCGTCTGTTTCCCTGATGCTGGCTTTGTATATTATTCAGTAAATCTCAGATTGACCTGCTACAAGCAGCTGTGTCCTCCTTTGGGCAGATTAACTCTTTAGATAAAGCTATGTTGTCATCCTGCAGACTAAACCTTTAGAAGCAGCAATGTCCTCTTCCTTTAGCTAGTCTGCAGAACACACAGTGAAATCGAATTACATGTCTTATCTATAACAATATTCAGTGTGAAGTGATATTCAGGCTCCTGGCTGACGGGGAGGAAAATTTTCCTTTGATTTGCGTTTCACCGATTTACTGCTCATTATAATATTTTGGTAAAATGATTCACTGTATTTATAAATCCTTTCAACCTATTATTCCTCATAAAAAAAGTCTAATTGAGTCTCTCATCTCTGTTCAACAAACTAGTGACTTGACAAAACGACAATGGCTTTATTTACCATGCATATGATTCATCACACATTACGGTACATCACAGAGAAAAGTATACTAAAGGAAGAAAAGTACCTCAAGTTGTAGCTCTGTATATTTCCGCCTTAAGTCTGCTACATCTTCTCCTGCCTGAAGCTTCTTGTACAAGTCCAGCTCGGTATCAAGTAGTTCTTTTTGCATCTTTAAAAAAAATAAATAGAAAACTCATTTTGTAGACAAAAAATAAATGTGGATGCTTTTTTTTATAGAGTGCCTTTCCAATCTTGTGAAGTCCAGGGTCAGTAACTTCTTGACTGTAATTGGCCTGTCTCCAGCGCAGTGGACGGATCAGCCTACATGGCTGCATGCACTTATGTGTACTGCAAATCCTTAACAGATGCACATACAATATCTGCACTAAAAACTTGCCTTTTGGCAGGAAAAATGCTGCATAAAATACATGTGTTTTTACATGTCTTTTTGCCAATTCATTTGAATGGGTAAAAAAAAGCTGCAAAAAAGCTGGAAGTATTGACATGCTGCAGATTTGAAGCCGATTCATATCTGCAGCAAGGAAAAAATAAGCAGCAAGTGCATGAGACTTCAGAAATCTCACTCACTTGCTGGGACAGTAAAATGGTGCGTTTTTCCATGGCAAGAAAGCACTGAAAACTGCTGTAAATGTGCAAAGTGTAAGCAAGCTCTTAGCGAGAAGGCAGAAGCTAGAAGAGAATGGAGAAAAAAAAAACATTTCTAATTTCTCCATCTGAGTGCCAACATGTTTTTATGGCACGGTGTTTGCTTAAAGGGTTACTCCCATGTCAGGCATTCATAACTGGGCCATAATATGTGTCTCTATACATGGGCTACAGGTGGATGAGACACTGTACACAGATTTCCACCACAGCTCAACTGGTCATTATTTTAACCTTAGTCCAAGCCATTGTTGTCATGGATTTGAAGCCTAGAGGAACCGGCCTGTTGACACCTAGCTTTAATAATCCATTGTGACTACTTTCCAAAGACTGGATGACAAACAGGCAAGTGACAACAAGCAGGACAGTACCTGAGATTTACTTTTAGTACTCCTCAAAGCATTTCCAGTAGAGGAGACCGCTTTCAGCTCATCGCGTAGTTTGGTAATACTGTTAGTCAGAGTTTCCAGCGTTTTCAAAATGTCTGCTTTGTCTTCTGCCTTCATGCCCTTATTTTTCTCCAATTTGGTTATAAGCATCTGTAATATAAAAATTGATTAGCCAAAAGACAAAAATAAAAAATGAGTGCAACCTACTACTATACATTAGGACTACCTGAAATTAATGCTCATTACATTAAAAAAAAATAATTTATATTTTATTTCATTCCTCAAAATATGTCTATGGTGACTCAGGTCGGGCATCTGTGCCAACTTATACCAAATGTTGTAGTCAACTGCAACAGAAGAATAAACAATCTTGTCCTAGAAATGATCAGACTCATTGCTTTCTCTATAAAAGAGTTACTGGGTGATGGTGAACATCCTCATCACATCTTATGTGGGCAACCAAGAGCAGGCCATCAAAACAAAACCTAAAAATCTCTGGGTGACAGCTCCCTACAAAATGACACCCAGCAGGGGAGTACACAGAGGGTGATAGAAAAGGCTGGGTGCAATTAGGAATCAAATTTCAATTTTTATTACTTCAATGAATTTGCAACTTTGCAAATTATCTTGCTTTATGGACATTCCCACTTAATCACTGCTACTCTTTTACCCCTTCGAATCATGGCAATCTTCCATTCTTGTGTCTTTTCCTTCCTTTTATGCAAAAGCCACAACTTCTTTCATAACATTTTTTATTTTTCCATCTACAATGATGTATGAGGGGAGTTTTTTTGATTCTTTTACTTTTCCCTTTGTTAGTTTGATTACTTATACTATATGCTGTGATACCACAATACTGCAGCATATAGTCAAAATCATGGTCTATAAATCCCAACCACAGGATTTCATAGCAGTACAGTTGTGACAGGCATAGGTGGTCATCAGTAGCGCCTCGCCTGTCATGGCAATCCATCAGCACCCCGCAACTGCGTTGTGGGGTGGGGGTGATTGGAATGTGGTATGGTGCGCTGTAAATGACACTGTCGGAGACTGACAGTTGTATATAAAGGCATTACAGGGAATCTGTCATGTAAAAGAAAAACACTATTAACCTGCAGATATTGAGTTAATAGCGTATTGACACCGGACAGCCATTGTACAGAGAGCCACTCTGCTGGGAGGAAAAACTTTATCCCCCCCGGCAGCCTCACTTTCAGTCACAGGGGGCACCAACCCAATTTCAGTCACTGCAGCCCTCGGCACTGACTGACAGTCAACCCTAATGATGAGCCGGCTGTCAGTCCGTGACGGGAGCGGTTACAGCCACCGCTCTCTATACATTCAGCAGTGACTGAATCCGTGCCGGTGTCGCCCCAATGACAAAGAGTGAGGCTGCCGGGGGGAATAAAGTTAATTTCCTCCGAGCAATGAGGCTCTCAGTGGCCATGCTGCACATTGTCAGAATGCCATTAACCTGGAGATTAACCCCATATTACCCCAGGATAATGGTTATTTTAATTGACAGGTGCCCTTTAACTTCTGCTTAGCTCCACTTGCTAATGTTACAGGATGGCTGAATAAAGCCACCATTAACCCGGAACACAGAAGGTTCAGCTTCTGAGGCGGCTTCAGAGACCCCGATGTTCCATTGTGTCACATGTAAGGAAGGGGTTATAGATTAGTAGAGTATGAGCTTCAATTTCTTACCTTCTGTGTTTCTATGTGTTTTTCTAAAATTTCCTGCTTTTTCTTCCTTACATCTTGTTGAAGTTTAAGCGCTTCCTATTGCAAGGGAAAAAAAATAGCTATTAAATGCTGGCATGAAACATTAAAGAGTATAAACCATGTACTTCATAGGGGCTCAGAGCAGATTAAAACACAATAAGCAGATGGTGACGGCCTAAATGGGTGTCCAGAGATGCAACAGCAGTGTATTCATAAGAGCAATGTTCACACGTTACGTTTCTGCAGTGCTTTTTATGCAAATTTTAAGCTACGCTTTACAGTGCCATCAAACTCCAAGATATCTCAGGAATCTCATGCATATAGTTTTTTTTTTGCCTGAAAGATTTGGAAAACTGCTGCGTTTTTGCAAACTGCAGCATGTCACGTCTTTCAGCGTACTTGCAGCGTTTTTTCACCCATAAAAACAATGGCTAAGTGTAAAAACGCAGGTGTCAGTTTTTGCTGCAAAAACCTAAGTAAGTTAATCATGCTTTTTGGGGGGCCACTATTAACACTCAAATACACAGCAAAAACTCAGTAAAATCTGCTGTTTGTTAGCTTCCTTACTACTAAGAGAGCAGGTTGTGCCTGTAGAAAAAAAAAACGCAGCAAAAACGCAACGTGTGAACATAACCAAAGTAAAATAACTTTTTATTTATTTTTATTTATTTTTATTTATTTATTTTTATAGAATCCTACAACGATATTGGAACTAATGTGCCTCAAAACATCCACATAAATGCTGAGATGAGACACTACATGTGTTTAACAATCTCAAAAGTTTATTAAGCTCTCACTCATATAGCAAAGACAAGTACAAATGTGATAAAAAGATGGGATGACATGGTGAAGATAACCAAGCACTACATCATAGATAGCTAATATCAAATATTGAACCTGGTCAGGGTTATGAGGAAATATATGTGATGTATCAGTAGGTCATGGTATGATGTCCCCCTACAGAATATAGGGGAAGAGTCCATCAGACTATAGCCTTCATAACAATACTATGCCTGAGTTACAGAACAGGACGGTTGCTATACATAAAGTGCCATAGAGCGTGATATCATAAGGTGCTTATCCATGTGGGATGATTAGCGTTGTTACCACGGCCCCGACGCACGTTTTGCATGATGGGCTTCCTCGGGGGGGGGGGGCTGTATCATTTTTATGGCACTAAGGTGGTGCGGTTAGGCCATTTTATGTACATGGCCTACATGTAAATTTGCTGGCAAGAATGCAGCATTAGTAGGAAGCAGTGAAACTAAATATTGTGCCATCTTGTGCATTTATTTCCACTCCTCTTGCTAACTGCTGCCTTCAGAGTTTTTAGCTGCACATGCTTAGAGTATAATCACTTCTTCACCAAGTACAATACAAGGACTCTGTACAATACGTGGGGTTGAGATTGGCAGATACCAACACACATGCACAGATATGCAAGATAAAACAGCTCCTGGGAGACATGATTGAACCCGTGCCAGGACGACTGAAACCACTTTATTACTATGCCATCAACACAGCATTCTCACGCAACAGAACAAACGGCACAAAGAACATCATGTACTTACTGTTTTGCAGCACCAAGTTTAATATACGGAGAATTCAAATCTAACGATTACCTGTTTCTTTCTCTGTGCATCAGTGTTGTCCACTGCAGTAGAGTAAGTTACAGATTTTTGGATGGCTTTTAAAGCTTCTGGGTTGTAAACAGTTTTCGTGAGTCCTGTAGAGGTGGACAATACCTACAATTAAGAAGAAAACATGAAATACTCCATATCTTTCATTTAAAGCAGCACAACAATTTTTGTACATGTGTCGCACAACATAAGCTACTAAAGGGAGCAGCTTTTGGTATACAATCCGAGTGCAATTCATTGTTGGGGCAGAGACCCCAATTCCAGGGATATATCACCTACTGGCCTGCTGGCTGTAATTTTGTCTGATCTACCAGTTCTCTGAATGTTGGGATCAGTAAAACAAAACTACAGCTAACAGTCCAGTAAACAAAATGTCGCTTGCACATTAACTTATGCTGCTCTTAGATTAGGTGGCAAAAACCTGGTGACAGATTCCCTTCATATGTTTTGAGAGCAGCATGGTGTAGGAGCAGAGACACTGATTCCTACACTTACTAAGCTGGGTTTCTGCTTCAACAAATTCAGTGTTTAATCAGCAGGAATTATCTAACTAGCTGTCATGAGCCAAGTGTCCAACCATGCATCTAGCAGTGATTAGCAGCTCTGTCAACATACAATGTCCACAGAAAGGCAGCACTGTTGTGCGTCCGAGGTTATACACCGGTCAACATTCTAAACTCTGCCAAATCTGCAGCAGAAAAAGCTGAATCTGTCGCGACTGCTGCACCCAGTAAATTAAGTGACACATTGTTGGAATCAGGATTTCAGCCCCTACCTCATGGTGATGTCAGATTACGTAAGAAAAACTTGTTGATTCCTTTTAAAGAGCAACGTAAAGGTTCCTGAGTAAACTTGTTTTAGTTAATATGCTACATTGGCATGTCAAAGTTTGGGCATCCCTTTCACTTTAGGCCTTTTAGAGATCATTTCATCTTCAACTTGCTTAACTGATGTAAAACACTTAGAATAGTAGCAACATTTTTTTGCAAAACACAAAGTTTCAAGCTGCTCTGCCAAAATTGCTAGAGCTACACTTGCCCGTCAAATTCGCAGATTCTTATACCAGAAATGCCATACCAGTCCTGAACTGAAGAAACATTTGTAGCAAGGCGCACGCCACTGATCTGATTGCCGAATTAAGTGGTGTGCGCCTCTTACTGAATTCCTGAACAGCCCCTCATTAATACTAGTGTACGAAACTCCAGTCCTAATGATTCGGGGCCTAGATCTCAGATAATCCCACTTGCATTTTCAAGGGGATGAAGTATCATCACATCGCACTTGCTCTGGATCAGGTCTATCAACAGTCAATGATGCATCTCCCTTCAGTAATGTTAAATCTCCTAAAATTGCTTTATCTCTTGTCTATTCTCCTTGATGCACCTTCAGCCAGTAAACCATCTCCTTGAGATAGGCATCTACCTGTCAGCTACAACAAGCAGGAGGCAGAGGAGAGCAGTGTGAGGCTGCATCTCATAGAAACACAATGGAGACTCTGCACACATGACACAGGCAGTGGGCGTTAAGGGGGTTTTAGAGGACAGTGGCTAATCATTGCATTGACTCATTAGATAAGCAGGTACGCTACTCACCTTTTCAGTGGTGGGATGAGTGTGTTTTGTAATGTAACCCAATCTCTCTTTTATTGACACTTTTGCTACTGCCTGTAGGAAACAAAGTAAAGGTATTAAACATAAGTGCTAAAAAAGAGTAACACAAAGGAAATGTCAGGTTTTAGCTATGCAATCTGAGGACAGCATGAGGTAGGGGTTAAAATACAGACTTCAATGATGTGTCACATGTCAGGCTGTGTGTTTACTTACAATGAAGGTTTTATCACCTGGTGATAATTGGACTACAGCAGCAATGCATGCTAGTCTGACTCCCCCCTCCAATAAACAGCTCACTGTCTATAGACTATGTACATAGAGAGTCTGGTGGGAGCCCTGGGGCAGCTTTCTCAGCTTTGCTAAATATAAAAAAGTTGATTGTGTCAGAACCGATCCAGTAAACTAAGTGATACATCATTGGATTCAATGTCTCAATCTATACATCATGCTGCTCTCAGATAAATCGCAAAAACCTGCTAACAGATTCTCTTTAATTCTACTACATATGTACACAATGTTTACAAATTAGAAGGTACATTAATTTGGGAGGGGTCTGCAATCAGGTCAAATACGTTATCACTGTAGAAGACACAGAGAAATGCAATATGCCTATAAGTACAAAATACCTGTAATATTTCTGTATTAGCACTTTGTGCCTCGGCTGGCTCCATGTTACTGGAAGGAACAGGTCCAAGCCGTTCTTTTACGGACTGTTTGATAACAGGTGAATTCTGAGTCTGAACATTAAGTTCACCAGCCTGAAAAGATTGAAGGCACAAATATTACTTCAAATGTATATTGGCTTGCCATTGTTTAAACACAAAAAAACACAAAACAGAAAAAAAAAAAAAGATAGAAGCAATCGACTGGAAATAGAGCAATATATAGCTTATGTTTCCCACTGGTGGAGCCACAAAGCCAATTCTAAAGGGTATGCCACACTAAACAACATCGCTAACGGGATCGCTAAAAAACGTCACTATTTAGCGATCCCGTTAGCGATGTTGCTGTGTGCGGCATCTACCAGCGACGTGGCCCCTGCTGTGATCTCGTCCGTCGTCCTGATCGTTCCGGACCCTATTTTCATCGCTGGCGTCCCGCTGGTATCGCTATATCGCTGAGTGTGGCACCTTTTTTAGCGATTTGGCGGTACTTTTGTACCGCTAAAGTCGTTAAGGAGATCGCTAACCGCGATAGCGTCCTTAACGATATCGCTAAATTAGGTAGCTACTAGCGATATAGAAACAATCCCGCTAGCGATCTCATTAGTATGCGACGCTAACAAGATCGCTAGCGGGATTGTGTAGTGTGGCAGTACCTTAAGCCACGGGCTATTGACAGCTAATCAATTTGCACACATGCACACAAATCTTAATCCAGAGGATTAGCTCAGATTACAACAAGCATTAAAAGGTGATCCCCTAACAGTCATTCATGGAATGTCCTCGCTTATGGCATAATCTGATAAAATGCCATAAATCTCTAATTGCTGCGGTCTAACCTCTGGGACCTGCACTTCTCTCCAGAACTCTGGTCCCAGATCTCTGAACGGTTGATACAGCCGCTGTCACTGCAGAGGTTAACTAGCAAAGATTTTTCAATTCTTAACCCATTCATGACCTCATCATGGAATATATGGTCAAGTTGGGTTTATGAAGTGGGCTCTGCATCTGTCTAACAGCAGCGGCCAAAAGCTTAATCTGATCACTGCAGTTTACCCATTTAAAATGCTAGTGTCAATCACAGACAGAGACACTTAAAGAGGTTGTCCCATGAACAAAGTACTTATTAATTATCAGATCTTGGAATAATAATAACTTCCACAATTTGATGTGTTAAAAAATTGTCCCTATGCTGAGATAATCTTATAAATGTGCTCCTGCTGTGTACTGTGTA
>VIAB01002896.1:77473-92792 GCA_009801035.1 Oophaga pumilio | reverse complement strand
TTCTCTGGTGGGCCCAAGGTGTTCCAGTCCGACGCTGATCATATTGCTACTCTTTGTTCTCAGATTGATTCCAAAGAAATATTTGGTCACCAATATGCCAAGTGTAAAAGTAGAATTTGGGTTCTATTTACAATTGCAGCTGCAGGGTGATGAAAGTAGGAACTAGACATTTTTTTGGTAAAGAAATGTAATAGAAAATGCTTTTTTACTATGTCTATGAAACTGACAGCCTGACGCCTTTCTGACTCTGCCCTTTCCCGCATAGGTATTTTGTGGTAAAGTAAAATGCGCTCTCAAACTTGTTTAACCTTCCTCTTAATGATGTGTTGGCTATTTTGTGGCAAGTAATGTGTATTCTTATTTATTTACATCAGTTTAATTAGCTGAAGTACATCGAAGATAAATGCACACAGATGTTCTTGCTGCAATTAGCTTTACGCCTAAAACTTTACGCTCTTCATGGCTTGTAGCATGCTTTCTTGTTTTTAGATTTATTTCAGAGTGACCTCTGAATCCTCATCTATGATTATTATATCCACGAGCCCACCCATTCTGCTGGAATGACCTTTTCTGTAGTCACTGCTTGTCAATAAATCTCGTGATAAGTCAGCTTATAGCTAACATCAGAGGTAAACTATGAGTAGATAGGTGTTAAGTAAGCATGGTCCTTTAACTATGAAAACATTCATTTGTTTGTACAAAATTAATGAGGAAAGAGTTGATGTACAGTATCCTTAAACCTTTAAAAAGTAACTATCAGTTCAATTTTTATTTCATAAATTAATACACATGAAAATAAGCAAGTTTGTAATATATCTTATCAGAGAAATCTACTTATTTTTCCCCTGGACCAATTTTTTTTACTTTCAATTAAGGGGTAAAATCTGTATTCAGTGAAGACGATTTTCACATTACTTAGATAGATAAAAACAGTTGGTGCTTGAAAATTCTATAGAGGAGGAATTACGAGAAACAGACAGAGACATTCTGCTACAAGTTCTTCTGAAACAACAGTGAGATTTCTCCATAGAACCTTATCACTAACTGTCATCTCCTATCTCAGTAATGGGAAAATCTGCAGTTTCTAAATACAATTTTTACCAGTGAATTTAGAATTTTGTAAATGATCAGTCCTGGCAAAGAAAGAAGCAGAGTTGTCTAAGAAGATAAGTTACAAAAGTTTCTTATTTTCACATATGCTATTGATTTATGTAATATAAATTATAGCAATGGCTAATTTTTTAAATCTGAGAATTTCGTACAATATTCTAACATTTCCAAATGCTACAGAGAATTTCAAGTTGGCTTTTTTAATATCTACCATAGTTTAAAATTTCTTTGATCTATGTCCGAACCAGAATTCTGATAAAGTTTTTTTTTTCAAAATAATACTAGCTCTAACAATCAATGAAGAATGCATACATTGTATTATATAGTACCTATCACAAGGCCTAGGGTATTGTGTATAAAACAGAATTTACGAGAATCCCAAAAAGAAATTCTCTGCACATTTTATATTCCCAACCCTTGTATTATTTGAAAGTAGACACCTGGCACAATGTGAAATTGCCACCTTCAAGTTTCCATTCATGGTCACCTTCATGGAATTTTGCATGAAAGTGTAACAGTTTGGGCACAAAATGCATACAAATTAATGTTTGTTGACATAAGTTGGGGTGAACATACCATTGTGCACAGTGGTCCAAGAAGGGAGGGGACCCGCTGTCATCTTTAACTTCTTGGCACATAGCCATTTTAGGCCTTCATGCCAGATCATTGTTTTTGCCTTCTGATTTGTCGCGTTCCAGGAGCCATAACTGTTTATTTTTGAGGGTAAATAGCCATATGAGGGCTTGTTTTGTTGGCATGAATTGTATTGATCAGTGGCATCATTTTGGGGTTCATAACACTTATGAACAAACTTTTCATAACTCTTTATGAGAAGGCAATATAAATAAAGCTACAATTCTGCCACTGTTTTTTGCATCTTTAATTTTACCCTGTTCACTTGTAAACTTTTTTTGTGGGTCACTATGAACATGGCGATACTAAATTTACCATACATGGATTTTTTTTTTTACGTTTGTATAGTTGATACACTCAATGAAAAAAAATAATTTGTTTTTGGGTGGCCATATTCTGATAGCCATGGGTTTCATAATTTTCCATCTGCAGAGATGTATGGGGAATTATTTTTTACACCAGAAGCTGTCATTTCCATTGGTGCTCTTTTATGCTACATGTTACCTTTTGATCACTTTTTATTAAGTCTTTGGGAGGCAAAAATAACAAAAGCACAACAATTCTTTTGGTATTATTGATGTTTTCTTTACCGCTCGGAGCAATTATAGCAATACCAAATTTGTATTTTCTTAATGTTTCGCTAGTTTTTGGTTGAAGGCAAGTACAAAAAAACATTAAATCTGAAATTGGTTTTAAATTAAATTTTTTACATTGACATGTTAATGTTATTCTGAATGTCAACTTAATTGCTTTGAATTTAATCTATATCTTTTTATTATATTTTACTACTTTTTCACAAGAAAACCCCTTGTTTTTGATTAAATGAGCTGTAATTTTTATTGGTATTACTTTGGAATATATATAATTTTTTGGTTACGTTTAATTTAAATTTTTTTGGGAGGTGGCGAAGATGAACAAAAATGGCAATAGTGGTAGTTTTTCCTTTTATGGTATTATATGGGATGTAAATCGATACAGTGTTATTGTACAATTTGTTATAAGAGCGGAAATGCAAATATATGATGTTTCAGCATTGTTTCTTTTATACAGATAAATTATTTTTTATTATTAAAACTATGAGTTTAGGATTTTTACTTTTACATTTTTTGTAACACTTTGTCGGAAAACAGCCGGGAGATACCGCAGATATCGTCTCGCCATTGCCCGATGTTCATGATCAACACTCCACCGTCTCCAATTGTCAAAACAATTACGCAATTGCCTGGCGATTGATGGAGGAGGCCATGGTTGCTTTCACTCTTAGGCCGGGGTCACACTTGCGAGTGTGATGCGAGTATCTTGCCTCAATACCCGGCACTGCCGCCTGCACTCAGGACAGGAGTGTGCGGCTGCATGTATTTCTATGCAACCGCACACTCGGGTCCGAGTGCCGGCGGCAATGCTAGGTATTGATGCGAGAGATTCGCGCGAGTTTCTCGCATCACACTGGCACATGTGACCCCGGCCTTAGGCCAGATGTTAGGGAGCTCACAGTGAACGTATAGTATATACGCATCCGATTCCAGCGCATGGAATATATATATATTCCGCTACGGTCATCGCCAAGCTCCTATTAACTCATGAAAAACCAGCTGCCACCACCAATTGTTTATACAGGCCAATTGTACACCCGACAGGTAGCATATGACTTCAGGTGTACGGTTTACAGAACAAGAGTATTGCCTCGTATTGTAGCTCACACCCCTTTAACTGATAGCCTAAAGAATTTTTTAACCTTAAAGAAGAGTATTTGTGCCTAATTTAGGAAGTTTCAATTTTTCCCACATTTCTATCTCAGGCCTCTTTCACACATCAGTTTTTTGACATCAGTCACAATCCGTCAGCTAGATTGTGAAAAACTGATGCGACGGATCCATTTTTTTGACGGATCTGACTAGCTGATCCGTCGGAAAAACAGATCCGTCGCATCCGTTGTTTCATCTATTTCTTCCGTTTTTTGACGGATCCGTTTTTAAAAACGCCCACAGACAGATAGATAGATAGACAGATCTATAGATAGATACATATGGGATAGATAGAATGCAAAGATATATCCATATATATATCTATAGATCTATCCATAGATATATCTATGGATTATATATATGGATTATCATTTTGATTAAGCCAATTCTGCCCGCCACAGATAGGGGAAGCTGAGACCAGCACTCAAACCTTTTCTTCATCATATAAGGGGTATACGTTATCCTTAAGGTCTTTAATTGGGTTATGATTAATTATAATGCTATTGTATTTGAAATTTTGTGCTACTTGCAATCCAAACATCACAGGTTCAGCCATATTTTCCATAAGAGTCATGAGCACTGATTTGCTCCAATTAATTTTGAGACCCGATAATTCCACAAAATAGTTAATGAGATCAATTGCTCTCGGGATTGATTGCCCCACTTTATTTAGGAAGAATACCAGGTCATCCGCATATAATCCCACCTTGTCTATTCTGGAATTTTTATTGATGCCCTCTACCAAAAGGTCCTGCCTGATTTTAAGAGCAATAGGTTCTATCGCTAGAGCGAAGAGCATCGGGGAAAGAGGGCAGCCTTGTCTGGTTCCTCTACCTAGGTCAAAGTATTCCGACAGTATTCCATTTACAAGGATATTAGCTCTTGCCATACAGTAAAGTAACTTAGTCCAATTACAAAATTTGTCAGAGAAAACAAATTTCAAAAGCACACATTGCAGAAATCTCCACTACAAGGAATCAAAAGCCTTTGCTTTGTTTAAAGAAGCTATCACCCAAGGCTCCCCATATTTGTGACCTATCTTTGTTAGCACCTGAGCTCTTCTAATATTAGATGAGGTGGACCTTCCTGGCATGAAGCCGGATTGATCCTCAAGTATAATGCTTAATATTACTGTTTTCAGCCTGTTAGCTATAAGTTTCGTAAGTATTTTGTAATCCGTATTCAGTAAGCATATGGGGCGATAAGAACTACACTCCTCAGCAGGTTTATCTGGCTTTGGAATTACCACTATAGTGGCATCGTAGAAGGATTGGGGAAGCGAGTGCCTATCTGATCTATATATCTTTTGTATAATTCTATGGGCATGCCATCAGGCCCAGGAGCCTTCCCATTAGAGAGAGACATAACTGCTTCCCGTATTTCTTCCAAGGTGATATCCCTATCCAAGAACGCCTGGTCTTCACAAGAAAGTCTGGGAAATTCAATCTGGCCCAAATATACATCAATTTCTTCTATAGTGTGGTTCAGTTGGGAGCCATACAGCTCTCTAAACTATTCTTCAAATCTACCTGCAATTTGATCTGATTTAAGTAGCAGAGTTCCCTCTCTTGTATTAATGGCCAAAATTGATGGGGACATTTTATTTTCTTGGACTATATATGCCAAAAATTTACTTGATTGGTTACCTAGTTCAAAATAAGTCTGTTTAGAGAAAAAAAAAATGTCTCTGCGCTTTTTCTTGTAAATGAATCAGGTATTCCCTCCCTTTCTCGAGCCAATTACCGTATGTAAAGAGCTATCAGAAGGATTAGTAATATACTCAGCTTCTAGCGATTTACATTCCTTGTCAAGCTTCTGCTCCCCAATAAAGGACTCCCTTTTAAACTCTTTCTGCCATCTGACGTACTATTCCGTCCATGTGCCCTGGGACTTAATTCCCATGGACGGAATAGTACGTCATATACGATCAGCCGCGCTCACAGGGGGAGTGCAGCTGATCGCTGGCGGGTGTCAGCTGATTCTCACAGCTGACACCCTGCACTAAGTGCCTGGAGCTCCCGGCACTTTAACCCCCAGCACGCTGCGATCAAACATGATTGCAGCGTTCCGGTGGCATAGGGAAGCATCGCGCAGGGAGGGGGCTCCCTGCGTGCTTCCTTGAAACTCTCAGAGCAACACGATGTGATTGCGTTGTTCCGAGGTCCTCCTACCTGCAGGTCCCCGGATCCAAGATGGCCACGGGGTCTTTCCAGGTCCTGCAGAGAGGTGGCTTGTCAGTGCCTGTTGAGAGCAGGTGCCGGAAAGCCTCCTGCACTGCCTGTCAGATAGCTGATCTGACACAGTGCTCTGCAAACTGTCAGATCAGCTATCTGACACTATGTAGTGATGTCCCACCCTGGGAGAATGTAAAAAAATAATAAACATGTGTAAAAATATTTTTTTAAAAATCCCTAAATAAATAAAAAAATATATATATTTCCCCAATAAACACAGTATTATGTAAATAAAAAAAACAATAAAAGTAACATATTTAGTATTGCCGAGTCCGTAACGACCCGCCCTATAAAACTATCCTACTAGTGAACCCCTTAAAAAAAAGGCAAAAAAACCAATGCTTCATCATCATACCGCCGAACAAAAAGTGGAATAACACGCGATCAAAAAGACGTATATAAATAAACATGGTACCGCTGAAAACGTCATCTTGTCCCGCAAAAACGAGCCGCCATATAGCTCCATCACCGCAAAAATAAAAAAGTTATAGCTCGCAGAATAAAGCAATGCAAAAGTAATTATTTTTTATATAAAATTGTTTTTATTGTATTAAAGCGCCAAAACATTAAAAAAATACAAATGAGGTATCGCTGTAATCGTACTAACCCGAAGAATAAAACTACTTTATCAATTTTACCACACGCAGAACGGTTTAAACGCCCCCCCAAAAGAAATTCATTAATTTCTGTTTTTTGTTCATTCTGCCTCCCAAAAATCGTAATAAAAAGCGATCAAAAAATATCATGTGCCCAAAAATGGTACCAATCAAAACGTCAACTCGTCCCGCAAAAAATAAGACCTCACATGGCTCTGTGGGCCAAAATATGGAAAAATTATAGCTCTCAAAATGTGGTGATGCAAAAACTATTTTTTGCAATAAAAAGTGTCTTTTAGCGTGTGACAGCTGCCAAACATAAAAACCCAATATAAAAACCACCTATAAATAGTAAATCAAACCCCCCTTTATCACCCCTTTAGTTAAGGAAAAATAAAATTAAAAAAATGTATCTATTTACATTTACCCGTTAGGGTTAGAATTAGGGTTGGGATTAGGGTAAGGTTTGTGGTTAGGGTTAGAGGTGTGTTGGGGTTAGGGTTGGAGTTAGAATTCGAGGGTTTCCACTGTTTAGGTACATCAGGGGGTCTCCAAACATGACATGGCGTCTGATCTCAATTCCAGCCCATTCTGCGTTTAAAAAGTCAAACGGTGCTCCTTCCCTTCCAAGCTCTGCCATGCGCCCAAACAGTGGTTTACCCCACATATGGGGTTTCAGCGTACTCAGGACAAATTGCACAATAACTCTTCGGGTCCAATTTCTTCTTTGACCCTTGGGAAAATAAAAAATTGGGGCAGAAAATATAATTTTTGTGGACAAAAATATGATTTTTTATTTTTATGGCTCTACGTTATAAACTTCTGTGAAGCACTTGGGGGTTCAAATTTCTCCGCACACATCTAGATAAGTTCCTTGGGGGGTCTAGTTTGCAAAATGGGGTCAGTTGTGGGGATTTCCACTGTTTAGGCACATCAGGGGCTCTCCAAACGTGACATAACGCCCGCAGACCATTCCATCAAAGTCTGCATTCCAAAACGTCACTACTTCCCTTCCGAGCACCAACGTTTGCCCATACAGTAGTTTTCTCCCACATATGGGGTATCAGCATACTCAGGACAAATTGGACAACTTTTGGGGTCCAATTTCTCCTGTTAACCATGGGAAAATAAAATATTGGGGTCTAAAAGATCATGTTTGTGGAAAAAATATGATTTTTTTTATTTTCACGCCCGGGCATTATAAACTGCGAAGCACTTGGGGGTTCAAAGTGGTCACCACACATCTAGATAAGTTCCTTGGGGGTCTAGTTTCCAAAATGCGGTCACTTGTGAGGGGTTTCCACTGTTTAGGCACATCTGGGGCTCTCCAAACGTGACATGGCGTCTGATCTCAATTCCAGCCAATTTTGCGTTGAAAATGTCAAACGGCGCTCCTTCCCCCTCCGTGCTCTGCCATGCGCACAAAAAGTGGTTCCCCCCACATACGGGGTATCAGCGTACTCAGGACAAATTTCACAACAACTTTTGCAGTCCAATTTCACCTTTTACCCTTGGTAAAATAAAAAAAATTGGAGTAAATATTTTGTGAAATAAAGTTAAATGTTCATTTTTTTAAACATTCCAAAAATTCTTGTGAAGCACCTGAAGGGTAAATAAACTTCTTGAATGTGGTTTTGAGCACCTTGAGGAGTGCAGTTTTTAAAATGGTGTCACTTTTGGGTATTTTCTATCATATGGACCCCTCAAAGTGACTTCAAATGTGATGTGGTCCCTAAAAATAATATGGTGTTGTAAAAATGAGAAATCGCTGGTCAACTTTTAACCCTTATGACTTAACAAAAAAAATTTGTTTTCAAAATTGTGCTGATGTAAAGTAGACATGTGGGAAATGTTATTTAGTAACTATTTTGTGTGACATATTTCTGTTTTAAGGGCATAAAAATTCAAAATTTGAAAATTGCAAAATTTTCGCCATATTTCCCATTTTTTTATAAATAAATACAAGTGATATCGAAGAACTTTTACCACTAACATGTACAATATGTCACGAGAAAACATTCTCAGAATCGCCAAGATCCGTTGAAGCGTTCCAGAGTTATAATCTCATAAAGGGACAGTGGTCAGAATTGTAAAAATTGGCCCGGTCATTAATGTGCAAACCACCCTTGGGGGTGAAGGGATTACTATACGAGATTGTGGACCTAACACATCCCCTCAAGTATGCTCTAAGTGTGTCCCACAAGAGCAATCTATCAGGGAAATCACCATGATCTGCTAGAAATACCTCCAATTGATGTTATTCTATCATGTTCCCCTATAAGGAATAGCCAAAATGGATGTATGCGGAATCTCTTAGGTCTGCTAGGGCCCCCTACATGAAGGTATACTACCAATGGAGCATGATCCGACACTGCCCTAGGGGAATATTCAATTTTACTCAGATCCGAAAACACAGCACTATTCCCAAATACATGATCTATTCTAGATAAGCATTGAGCGGCTGGTGTATAACAGGAAAACTCTTTCTTAAGCGGATGCTGCTGCCTCCATAAATCAAACCGGCCTATCTCCATTATGAAAGTATGTAAGGCAGTGGTGTCCTGATTACCAAGCCTAGAATTTGCAGTGCTCATTCTATCCAAATGCACATTGAGAACAATATTAAAATCTCCCATACATAACATTTTGGCATCCGGATACTGTGATACAAAAATCGCTGCCTGTTGGAGTATATCCATCTTGGCTGGTGGTGGGTTGTAAATATCTATAAATGCGTATATAAAAATAAATCTACCCTCCGGGTCTTTTTTGACCACCTGAACCGACCAACCGACTTATGCACAATGGTGACTACCCCTCTAGAATAGGAAGTGTGTTTAGCGTGCTTTTGCCATTGTATCCATGGTTTATTCATTTTGGATATAGTGTCTGGTGTTAAATGGGTTTCCTGAAGGCATATTATCTTTGCCTGTGTCCTACTTATCTGAGAGAATACCATATTCCGTTTCCTGGCATTTCCCAATCCCCTAATGTTCCATGAAAGGAATTTAAGTGACGCCATATAAACTCCATAAGAAATTTTGACATAGGATACTATTCACTTCTAGAGTGTTTAGATTCATTATATTCAGATTACCTTTGGACGATAAAGAATACGTGCAATGCTTACAATCAACTGGAATTGCAGTTAGGTCTAGAACTATTGACCAATAATGGCCATAGAAATACAACTGGGGATGGATATACACTTCCCAAAACTTAAGTAAAGGCTTAAGTAGAAACTCTTATATTCTTTTCTAGCTATCTATCTATCCGAACCACTAATAACAGTTGCAATAGATTTAATGCATACCCCTAACATAATTTCTTCACAGAAGGCATCTACAGAATTGTTGGTCCAACAACCCAGTTTTTGCTGAACCCAAAGGTTAACCTGGTTTTCGGGCCAGGGACAGAGACATCAGCACCCGCAGAAATGGGCACCTCGCCACCATCCCAATACGGATTCTTAAAAATCTACATCAGCTTTTCCTAGAAATATTAACATGGGGAGGTATATAATCAGATCATGAACCCCATATTTTCAATATACACTGCTGCCACTCCTCCTTTGTAATAAATTTGGGGTGGGTTAAAACATCTTTTAGTTAACCAGTACATTAACATCTCAGCAAGGTATATTATTCCAATAGCCAAATGTAAAATTCAGAGAAATATTCCAATTCCAATTAGTCATTCCAATGACCCCCATACAGATATGAATATAACTATCACCAAATAATTTTAAAACAGTAGCCTACAGCGATCAAGTAAATAATCTCCATCTAAAATATAAGGATCAGTTCTCATACCATAAACTTTTCCATATTAACATGCACTGTCAGTTCTGCCTCTGGCGCCTTTCTCTCCTGGAAATACACTCCTCCGCTTCCGTTGGATTCTGAAAGAAAATTACCCTCTCGCCATCTACTACCCTTAGCCTGGATGGGTACGCCATTGAACAAATCACATTGGAACTCTTCAGACGTCTCTTAATTGATATAAATGAGGCTCTTCGTTTCTGCAAATCCGCTGAAAAATCCGGAAACAATATTACAGTGGAATTTTCATATTTAATCACTTGGGCCTTCCGCGCCAGTTGTAGGATGTAATCTCTGTCTTTCCAGTTAAGGAATCTGGGCAGTAGGGGTCTAGGAGGAGCCCCCGGAGTATTCGGTTTCCCAGGTACACGGTGTGCCCTCTCCACCACATACGCAGCAGAGAAGGTGGCTCCAGGAAATAGATCACTCATCCATTTTTCCACAAAGTAACTGGGATTATTTCCTTCTGCCTTTTGGGCAATCCAATTATGCGGATATTGTTTTGCCTCAGTCTGTTCTCTAAATCATCATGTTTTTGTGCGTACATTTCCATTTTTTGTTCTATCTCTCGGATACGTTCTGGTAAGGGTGCCATTTGGTCCTCCAGATTCGATATTCTGTCCTCCTCCTTTTAAACTTTCTCTCCCAGATTTGACATGTCATTGCAGAGTAGCCCCAGATCAGTTTTATCCTCTACAATTTTCCCAGTTAGGGAGGCTGTTCTGCTTTGAATGGCAGTTAGCAGTTGTGCGGATACCTTTTTCAGAGTAGGTTCTGAATTTATATCATCTGGTTCTAGCGACATTGATGTCTCTCCTTGAGTCAATTTGTTTGAGGGTTTCCGAGTTGTCGAGTTATTCCCTCTGGCATACGTCTTCAGCTTGTCAGCTGCAGATTGTGACTTATTAGGACTCAGTGCTTTCTCCAAGATATGTATTCAGTATGAGAGAAAGTCCTATAACTGGTATGTATTTACAGGATAATGTTAGTGGCTCGGATATTGAAATTAAAAGGGTTACAAAGTCATTTCCCTATTCAGTTTTACTGCATAATTATGTGCAACAGGCACAATTCTCAAAAAGGGCACTAGATAGCAGCATGGCACTGTAACTTGCAAGTGTTTACCACACTGGGCAGTGTCTCTTGTCTGTGCCAGGAATTCACTCCAAGTACAAAGAGAAGGGGAGAGGGGAGAGGCTGTTAGATTTCTTCACCTTCCCCAACCTGTAAACCCCCATACCTTTGCAGTAGCCAAACCAGTTAGCCAGGTAGCTTCCCCAGCCGTTCCAGGATCCTGTGCTTGCGTCTCTGTAACTCTCCTCCGGCTCCAATGCCTCCTCCACGTGTCAGGGAGATCCCCAAGATAGCTGCCACACCTCTGCTCCGTTTCAGCCACCAGCGGCCACATGTCTCCAGGGGGTCTGGACTTCAGCTCCCAGGCACCCTCCACAGCTCTCTCACCGCCTCCAACTCACCCGGGAACCGACCAGCAGGTTAGCAACTGGCCTTGTAACGCAGATGGACGTCGGCTCTGAGCACACCGCTCTCCTAGATTCCGAACTCTGGGACAAATGTGGGCACAAATCAGTCCCGCCAGCTCCCAGGTGTATCCTCCAACTGAACTGAGACTTCAAGCTACCATTTACAAGGCAGGAGCCCGGTATTTGTTAAAAAGCTGGGGAGAGCTCAGTACTGTATGTCTGCTCTCTTCAGTGTCTTAGCCACACACCCCTTATTCATGTTATCTCTAGTAATGATTGAGCACTTTAATGCTCGACTCAAGTAGCGAGTAAAATGGAAGTGAATGTGAAACACAAGCATTTTTCTGT
This sequence comes from Oophaga pumilio, assembly GCA_009801035.1. Classification (NCBI taxonomy): domain Eukaryota; kingdom Metazoa; phylum Chordata; class Amphibia; order Anura; family Dendrobatidae; genus Oophaga; species Oophaga pumilio. The sequence goes on along the minus strand of VIAB01002896.1, from coordinate 80,824 downwards.
AGGACGGTCTCACTTCCTCTCATTTAGAGGGGGTTCATTTTTGTCTCTACTTAAAGGGAATCTGTCAACACATTTTTTTACGGACAGCAGTCGTACTGAAAATATGGTCATGTGAACAAGCTGTGAGGAAGGAACAGCCACCATCTTGGATAGGGCCTATACCAGCCTCCATTTTGTCTGTTCACAGAGCCACAGGCTGCTAACTGCTGTAATTCCTTATGGCCTGTGGGCATATTCAATACAATAGGGGTTGGTCTCCACTCTGAATGAAAAGGTCTATTAATATGCTGAGTAGATTCAACTCTAGACAGGATTTACTGCTCAATGTGAATAGCCCGGCTTGTTAGTATGCTAAGTAGGCCAGGCCAGAACATTACTTCAAAGCTAGAGGCTTCAATTAGATTATACCTGCCGGCTAGACACTGAAAACACATCCATTGTATGTTTCCAGACACGAAGGCTCCGTTCTAGGATTATGAATTATGAGCACATCTTTGTAGGTACATTCTCATAAAAATATCTGTGTGACCCGGCGGACCTAGGGCATTTGACGGTGCAACTCCCGAGTCGGTGATGGCTCGGGGGTCTGAGATATAGAGATTGGCCCTCCAACGAGACCCAATCGGGCCAGGTTTGATCTCCATGCGACAGGCAAAACATACTGCATCCGCTGGTACCTCTCGTGTCCTGATCCGATCGTCCTGGAGAAAGTTAACCCCTTTGTTAGATATTGGGAATAAATTCTGCAGGGAGCTAAGGGTGGAGATTATCATCCCACCCTCGGACACCGAGGGGAGGGACCTAGGAGGTTTAAGAACTGTGAGCTATGGGCAGACCAGATCCATTCTCACAGCAGCAAGACAATGAAGGACTAAGGACCAAAGGGACAAATCTGCTAAGGGAGCAGCGGTACACGTTTTGGGGGACTGTCCAGCAACTAAGACTTTCACCTGTGGATCGCAGAGCTCCCTGCCTCCACATGCCCCTACAACCTGGTAATATTGACCTCTAGCTAATACCTTTAAGCCTTGTACATTATTGTTGTATTTTACTCTGACTGCAAATCCATTGTAATTCCGTTGTATAGCTTATTGTATATTTCTGTAATTATCTAGTGCGCCCTTAAGCCAATTAAACCATAAAATTAATCTTGGGCTGAGGCTTTTACTCTGATCACGAATATTAGAATACCCAGTGGGTAACAGGACACCCTCCCCGGCGGCCATTTGCTCTAGGTGCAGTTCCCTTACTGACCTGAGAGACAAAGGGGGTGCCGGAGAGCTGTGCCTGTGGAGTTACGTCACATTGGTGACGTGGGAGGACTGGGGTTGTCCTTCACACAAGCCCTAACAAAGATTCTCATGGCTGCTTCATATTAGGTCATAAAGATCTGTGATGATACGCCAAGCTAACTAAAAGATGAGCCGCCAATGCTGGGAGGAGTTTTCAGTTTATTTGAACAGTCAATCAGATGCAAACATTTATCTTCTTTGAGACAATTCTAATTATTTACAGAAGTGCAGATCCCAAAAATTCTGCATGGGGTGTGAATTTCTACAAACGTTTTGAATGATTTTTTTTTTAATCAGTTCCATCTCTGATTAATAATGAATTTGCGTATTGTGTAATGCTGAACCATTTGCATGACCTATGCCATTGTAGATATGAGCAATTTTTTGTCAGAAACTTTAATATTTCTGCTGTTTCTTTCCTTCCATTGTTTGTATATCTGACACCTAAGTTGATATTATGTGATTTATGTCCTTTCATATATAAAACTGATACAGTGAGAAAAGGAAAGGCCTTGAGACTAAATTTACCTTTTCACTTAAAGCCGTCACTAACCATAAACGCAATCGAGTAGTCCTGAAACCTGAGTCATATGAAGTATGTTATCAACGGATGCATCTATAAAGCCGAGATAAGGTTTACGGTATTTCAGTGCAGCACATGATAATAGGGTTTTCTAAACCTCATCCACTTGTATCAGAGAAAATCTGCGCAGATTTCAAGCCATGAGGCTCCTTTTCAAATCCACAGAATTCCAATTATCTCGCTGATTTGCACCTGATTTTTTTATTTTCACCATTAGCAATACACCTTTTTTCCACTATGCTGTCAAATAAGATGCTGCCCAGATACCAGCTATATAATGAAAGCAAACACGCAGCTATTGAATATGGTGTATGGAAAGAAAATAAGGATATTAGTGTTTATCTTGGGTTGTATTTCCAACAAATGCAGAAAAAGAATAATTGACGTTCGTTAAGAATGTTTACATTAGTTTATTTAGTCATATTCTGTATAATAGCGGGCTTGGGTTTCATAAATTTACATTCTATAATTTTTTTTTAATCACTAGCTTTTATTATTGACTGTAACATAAGATGAACCAGTGCAATTTTTATTAATTGTATTTATTTAACTTATATTTCTCATATTCCACAGCACTTTGCAAACATTATTATCACTGTTTCCATTGGGACTCACAATCTAAATTCCTAATCATTATGTGTTTGGAGTGTGGGAGTAAGTCGGTGTACCAGTGGGAAACCCACGCAAACACGGGGAGAACATACTACTTTCAGACTGAATTTATATGAAAAGTAAATAATTTTATTGGGACACATGATTAAAAGATTAAAACATGGAAATACAAACACACAGAACAGGAATGGAAAACAAACCAACACTGAGCAGATGAGTAAATTATGTCCAAAGTTATATATAAGGATAAATACAACAACTTGCAATAATAAACCCTGAATTAGTATATAAAGACAGGTATGCCTAAATGAAAATGAATAAAGTGCTAGTAGCTAGATGTAAACAAAGACATAAATAAATAAATTGACTGGACACTGCTGGGTTTTTTGTTTCTGGTAACTCCTAAGAGGTCTCATACAAAAGGGTATAATGGACTAAGTAGAAAAATTAAATTTATTTTATTTATTTATTTTACTCACTTATATAGCACCATTAATTCCGCAGCGCTTTACAGACATTATTGAATCTATAGGAGAACCCAGAAGCAAAAAAATGTTTTTTGTACTCCACAGCTCAAAGTCATGGAAATAATAACAAGTGCATAGTGACATATACAGGCAAAAATAGATCCAGGCTGGAAGGGGTGAATAGTTACCCAGGGTCCAGGCAGCTTCAGTGTACCCCTTAAATTATTTACTTTCATATAAATTCTAATTGGAGGACTGTTTTTTTACATAGGTTGTTGTTTGTGTCACGGTCCTCCGTGCTTATCTTGTAGGGCATTTTTGTGTTTTCCTTTCAGACTGAACGTAGTGCTGTAAAAGCAACAGTGCATACCACTGAGCCATCGTGCTGCCCAACATA
>VIAB01002896.1:42183-55969 GCA_009801035.1 Oophaga pumilio | reverse complement strand
TTTGCCGGTTTCATATCACGCAACAATGTGATTTGATCTGCTGAAAATAGCATCAACATCGCAGGAACGGCACCGCTGTAGGAGGTCTTATTTCACAAAATCCTGGTTCCCAGATAAAAAAAAAAAACTGCACCTTTCTCACCATCCTGTGTCCACTGCTGAGTACCTGCTGCTGTCCCTGGTATCTGAAATTGACTGCAGCACAGACATCATGTCACTAGCATGGCAGTCAGGTAACTCAGCGGCTCTGCGTGTGTAGACGGAACGCCCTGCTCAGAGCTGCTGAGATCAGTGACTGTCTGCCACACTGCAGGCATGATGTCATACAGATGCCAATATCTGATTCCACGAGCATTGGCACAGATTCAGAAATGGAACCAGGGGCAGACCACAATATTAAATGCACTGGCTCAGTATTTAAAATAGGAAGCAGGTCACTGGAGGTTCAGTGATTTGTCATTCAAACCCAGAATACACTAAAAAAAAGACCCATCCACAGGTCCGCTCCAGATCATGAGCATCTCATTAGCTAAATACTGCAAACAGATTAAACAAGAACCACAAGAAGGATTTCTTCAACCCAGGTATCATTTTAATCAGTGTAACAGCGCCAACTTGACAATTCATGTAGTTTACTTAGCAAAATCCTGATGACAGGTTCGCCTAAAGCCATTCAGAGATGGTCTTGCTGGTGTGTTTTGGATCATTGTCCTGCTGCATAATCAAAGTGCGCTTCAGCTTGAGGTCAATAACAGATGGTCAGACATTCTCCTTCAGAATTTTTTAGTAGATTGCAGAATTCATGGTTTAATTTACCACAGCAAGTCTTCCAGGTCCTAAAGCAGCAAAACAGCCCCAGACCATCACACTATCACTACCATATTTTACTGTTTGAATGATGTTCCTTTTCTGAAATGTAGTGTTACTTCTACGGAAGATGTAATTGGAAATGTAATGGGGTAATTTTGGTTGGCCGGCCACTCCTAGGAAGGTTCACCACTATTCCATGTTTTCGCCATTTGTGGCTAATGGCTCTCACTGTAGTTCGATGGAGTCCCAAAGCTTTAGAAATTACTTTATAACCTTTTCCAGACTGATAGATCTCAATAACTTTGTTTCAAAATTTTTTTGGATCGCAGCATAATATCTAGCTTTTGAGGACCTTTTGGTCTACTTTGCGTTGTCAGGCAGGTCCTATTTAAGTGATTTCTTGATTGAGAACAGGGGTAGCAGTAATCAGGCATGTGTGGCTAGGGAATTTGGACTCTACTTCCCAAAAATGTGATAAACCACAGTAAATTTATGTTTTGTGGAGGGGGACGATCACTTTTTCACACAGGGCTCTGTAGGTTTGGATTTCTTTTTCACTCAATAATAAATATCTTCATTTAAAAACTGCATTTTGTGTCTACTTGTGTTATCTTTGTCTAATATTTAAATTTGATTGGTGATCTGACACATTTAAGTGTGACAATCTTGCGAAGACTAGGAAATCAGGAAGGGGCAAACGCTTTTTCGTTTGTTATGTAGTAGACCACTCTTTTAAAGTGGCAGCATGAATACCTTTGCTCCACTTACCCACTTACAGTGTTTGAAATGAAAAGGCTCCCTACTAATATTATATTATTAGCAATAATATCTTTATAAGGTATTCAGCACCGTTCAAGGACACCGTTCTCTCCTGGTTCTCCTCCTATCTCTCTGACCGTTCCTTCACTGTATCTTTTGCTGGTTCCTCCTCCTCTCATCTTCCCCTTACTGTTGGGGTTATTCAAGGATCAGTCCTAGGCCCCCTCCTCTTCTCCTTGTATACCGCCCCTATTGGACAAACAATCAGTAGATTTGGTTTCCAGTACCATCTCTATGCTGATGACACCCAATTATACACTTCTCCCGATATCACGCCTGCCTTTTTAGAAAAGACCAGTGATTGTCTTACCGCTATCTCTAACATCATGTCATCCCTCTATCGCAAACTGAACCTGTCAAAAACGGAACTCCACGTGTTTTCTCCCTCTACTAATCTACCTTTGACCGACATCGCCATCTCCATGTGTGGTTCCACCATTACTCCCCAGCAACATGACCGCTGTCTTGGGATCATACTAGATTCCAAGCTTTCATTCACCCCCCTCATCTAATCACTTGCTCGCTCTTGTTATCTGCACCTCAAAAACATCTCTAGAATTCGACCTTTTCTTACTTTGAACTCTGCAAAAACCCTTACTGTTTCTCTTATTCATTCTCGTTTGGACTATTGTAACTCTCCACTAATCGGTCTCCCTCTTACCAAACTCTCCCCTCTCCAATCTGTCTTGAATGCTGCCTCCAGGATCATATTCCTCACCAATCGTTATACCGATGCCTCTACCTTGTGCCAATCATTACACTGGTTACCCATCCATTACAGAATCCAGTACAAACTTATTACCCTCACCCACAAAGCACTCTATGGGTCAGCACCACCCTACATCTCTTCCCTCATCTCAGTCTACCACCCTACCCGTGCCCTACGTTCTGCTAATGACCTGAGGTTAGCATCCTCAATAATCAGAACCTCCCATTCCCGTCTCCAAGACTTTTCACGTGCTGCGCCAATTCTTTGGAATGCACTACCCAGGTTAATACGATTAATCCCCAATCCCCACAGTTTTAAGCGTGCCGTAAAAACGCATTTGTTCAGACTGGCCTACCGCCTCAACGCATTAACCTAACTATCCCTCTTGGCCCATTCAAATTTTTTTTTACCATAATCAGGTACCTCGTATTATGTTCTCACCCGCTTTATGTATTTAATAGTCCTCTGTGTCTGTACTGTTACATACTTTGGCTGTTAAATGGTTCATGCAGAAATACATGAACACCCAATTCTTACACTATGGCTGGTCCGAACAATGAAATCAATTGTTACCATTTACCTTTCGTGTCTCCCTTTTTCCTCATAGATTGTAAGCTCGCGAGCTGGTCCCTCATTCCTCTTGGTATCTACTTTGATCTGTGATTATTGTTATTCAGTAATGTCTATTGTCTGTACAAGTCCCCTCTATAATGTAAAGTGCTGTGGAATATGTTGGCGCTATAGAAATAAAATTATTATTATTATTTTATTAAGTATAAACAATATATAAAATTGTCCAGTCTGATTGAGCAAATGTTAACCCCTGTGTACCATTTTAGCACATTTATTTTGTTTTATTACACATACCGTACATTTCTTTTCTTTAGTAAGGTTTTGTGATGTATAGCATCTTTTTTTTCTATGATCAAAAGCAAACATTAAGATGTCTTATTTGGTTGTGTTGCAATAGTTGACCCCCACAACAATAGCTGCTTTGGAAAGCAGATTGCTGCCACAGGTCAGCTATAAAAGTGTAGACACTATGGGTGCTGGCAGAGGACCACCTTGTAAATGTCAAGAGATCAGGAGGACTTGTTCAGGCAGACCTTTGTATAGTATTCTTAGGTTACAACCTAGTAATGCTGCTCTCTGCTGTTTTTATTGACTTCCCCAAGCCTGTAAATTAGTGCATTACTCTAATGAGAGCTATTGTTTGTAATAGCGGTGCCTCTGATATATATTCCTTTTAAAACCTTTTTTTCCCCTGACATTTTATGATTATGACAGAAGATGGATAGTCTGAGATAGAGCAAAACTAAATGATTAGGAATCACAAGGGGCACTTTAGTTATTCATCACTATTAAAAAACCCTGATATCATGTGGCACAGAGATAAATCTGTATTGTGACAATGATATTGTGAAGAGGAAAGTTTCATCTAAGTATTTTTTTCACAGTGGAATTAACTGATTTCAGATTGCAGTCCTCCAAACGCAGCAGATCACGCAGCATCCTGTTGTGTAAAGCCCCCTTTTTCCAACAGGAAAAGTATATCTTTGTACAGTGTTAGCCAGCAGATAGAAAAATAATCAAAATTGAGAGTTCTCAATGGTTGATACCTTTTAATGGCTAATTAATAATATATAAGAAGCTCAGGCCTCTTCATCAAACTTAGTATAACACAAAATCTGAAGTCACATATTTATATTTAACAGGACATATGAACATATGAGTAGTGTAGTAAATATTTATTGCATAATTCTATGTCCTGTTATGTATAAATATGTGACTCCAGATTTTGTGTTATTCTATGCCTGATGAAGAGACCTGAATAATCTGGAAAGCTTGTTATACGTTATAATCTTTTCAGTTAGCTATTAAAAGGTATCAACCACTGAGGACTCTCCATTTTGATCATTTTTATGATAAGGCTAGTCATTTTTAGGGCTCATAAAACATCAGTTTTTCTCATACGAGTACAATCCATGTTTTACATGGATAGTACTCGTACCTAAGGTAGTCTATGGTGCTGTTCACATGTCAGATTTTTCCTCAAACCGAGTGGTCCATTTTAAAAAAATGGAAACTTATCAGATTTTGATTTGAGGGTCAGATCAAGATCAAAATCAGCAATGCAAGTATCACGGCATCTCGGGTGTAACTACTGCAGGGAGGCTACTCGCCACAGTAAGGAAGCCCAGGGCAGAACGGGGAGAACTCACCGGGTAGCGAGTAGGACCTGCTCCATGTGACAGAGAGGGGAGTGGCCGGGGTAGAGCCAGGCGCCGGAGTGCAGGGGAGACGAACGGCGCCGGAGAGTAGTCAAACGTGCCGAGGTCAATAATTGGGAGGGAAGCGAGGTACAGGAGGGTGAGACAGAAGAATGGTCAGGTTGAAGCCGGAGGTTCATAAACCGAGTAAGCGAACAACCAGTAACACAGGGCAGAGAAACCGAGTCAAACAGACCAGATAAAGCATGGAGAGCAAACAAACAAGCACAGTATGCACACACACTCCAGGGGGTCAGGAACACAGACAGCACAAAAGTATAACTGACAGAGAACCCTTGTCCAGCGTGGGTATAAATGTCCCTCCCAGATCCAAAAGGAGGCCACAACAATTAACCCTGAGAGGGCAAGGCATGAACCCTCTCCAAACCATGACAGCCAGTCTATGAATCAGTAAAAAAGTCAGAACACACTCTGATTTTCAAGGACTGTCAGAGAGAAGGTGGAGACATTTTTTATTCTCCACATACAAGAAAAACAGATGACAGTCAGACCACACTCCGATCAAAGTCTGTTCAAAATTATTGGAACATTTTTCTTGTACAATGAATGTGCTCCTCATATTTGTGCTCCTCAAGTAACAACAACATATATGGTTATCAGCTTAATCTAATAGGGATGGATCAGTGATTGATTACTAGAGATGAGTGGACCCATGGAAGTTCGTCTTTGTCAGGTTCTACTGAACTTTGGTTTTGGTACTAGAACTGTACCCGTATTTGTACCTGAAATCATTGAAATCAATGGGGACCTGAACTTTGGAGTTGGAAATCTCCCCGTCTCTCTCTCTCTCTCCTGCCCGAACAGTAAAACGGGCTTCCAGGAACAGTCGGTGTTCGGAGTTCAGCCCCTATTATCTGGGACGAACCCTGAATTTTACAGTTCGGGTGCACTCATCTCTATAGATGACCCATTTTTAATTTCTACATGAAAACTGGCCATCATATAATGCTGTTATCGCCATTTTCTTTGGCTCTATAGCAGAGGCGGACATACCATTGGTGCATCCTGTGGAGACACACAGGGGACCAAAATGTAAGGGGACCCACTTCTACCTCCAAAGCAGGTGGAATTGTGCATTTTGTTGAGCTGTTGGACTCAAGTAGGGCCCATATATTGTTTCTGCTCTTCTGTCAGCTCTTGCTCTATAGCCATGTCTCATAAGAAGTCACCGCTACATCTCTTGTCTCCTATTGGGAGCATTTTGAGATCTGTAGTTATTGCACATTCTCATATATAGATTTTTCCCTTTTTAAAGCGTAGGTCCTCATGTATTGGCGTTGCTGTGGGTTTTTAATGTGGATTTGCGCAGGTGACATATGCGGTGAATTATATATTACAAATGTTATCCACATGCTGAGGATTTTGAAATAGGTTATCATATCAGTTGCAGATATCCCCCAATGGCTGCCAATTAGGTCTTCACTTCAAAACCCCCTTTTAGGGTTAGCCATTCTCTGAGCCAGGTTTGCCATACCTCCACATTTTATTACATAGATTTGCATTAACTAAAAGAGAACCTGTGATCTTATGCTGCTTGAACCAGGGGCAGATTTCCCTAGAAGCTGAACACAAAAATGAATCGTTCGTTTAAAATCCAGTCTGTGCAGGTTTCTGATCTTTGCGAGTTTAGATATGATAGTTAAACTATTACTCAGAATACAGTTTGTTGGCTTTTTGTAAAGGTATATGTGTTATTATTCAAGATATGATCAGATGAGCTAAAGAAATATCAGTGATTGGCTAAAATCTACTAAGTATGAACTTCTATAATTTTTTTGTGTAACCAGCAAAACATTCCTTTCATAACCAGTAACCATTAGAGCTGCGTGACAACACCACTGTCATAGTACTAGAAGCATCGGTATCATGATACCTTTTTTTCATGATACTATATGTTTATATCTAACTATTGTATAGAAAGTGTGTTTTCTCCAAAATTGTACTAAACTTGCGTTTCTTTTGTTAGAGTATGCCAGTTGTTTATCTTCTGAAGATCTGGTATATGGTTGCAGAGATGCAAGATTTTTTTTATTTAGTGCGAATTTTGATGGTCTTTACCAAGGAGGTGGTGCTCATAGGATTCTCTAGGGGTTGTTTTTAGGCTTCGCTGCATTATTATTTTATGAGTAATGCCCCTTGGTAAATTGCCATAAAGGTTAGCACCAAGTATAAAAGCCTGTATCACTGGAACTGTTTGGCGGATTTTAAAAATACAAAAAAAAATATTCAGGGGAACACAGTGAATAAAATAGGAAAATAATGGCCACTTTTCACCTACTGACAGGTCCTCTTGGAGTAACATGTTAATAATGATAATATTTTAATTATATAACTCCAACATATTCCGCAGAGCTTTACAATTAGCGAGGACATGTACATACAATACATTACAATACATTCTCTTAGTTTATTCATTCTGCTCCTGAGTATGTCGTCTTTTGTATTTTTAAAATCCGGCTAAGTTCCAGAGATACTGGCCTTTATATTTAGAACTAACTTTGATGGCCTTTACAAAGGGACTTTGCACACAAAATAACAATACAGAACAGCTTAAAGACATGCCCCAGAGAATCCTGTGAGCACCCCTCTCTTGGTAAGGACTATAAAAATTGGCATTGAATAAAACTGTTACAGGACTGAGGTCCCTGCTCACAAGCTTAGAATCTATAAAGAAATGGGGGAGACACAATAGGTAAAAAGTTCTTGTCATGTATGGTCCAGCTCTCAGTATAATAAATAGGACATTTCAAATAAGCTGCATAATCCGGTAATCAGCCAGTAGCTGTCTAGATACAGTTACCAAGTGCTGTTAGGTTCATGAAGGATGTGGATACCGATGATTAGGAAGAACCAGATTCGGAGAAAAATTTAGAAAAGGGGCACAGAGTAGAGTTAGACTAGTGAAGCGAGGTGATAGGCCCATCTAAATAAATGTGTTAAAAATTAAGGGGCAAGGTGTTAATCAGACTGTCTGGAGACAGACGTGGGAGGTTCAGATTATGGAGAATGTTAGTCTTAGATCAGTTTAAAAATGGAGAGGATGAGAAGGGTGCTAGACAGAGATGAGGGAGGAGATGTAGGTTGGTGCCGAACTCTGGACAGCTTTGTGTGTGTGAGATAAGTTTATATTGTATTTTGTAGCAGATGGGTAACCAGTGCAATGACTGTAGGAGGCATTGGTGTACCGACTGGACAGAAATACAGCCCTGGCTGCCACATTCAGGATGGATGTCACAGGTTTACCTTGACAGAGAAGTGGCAGAAGACCGCAGTGTCTGATTTCCCACACTCCTGCACTGATTAGAAGCACCTCACCATCATATTAAACGGTCCAGGTTTCTGCTAGCAGTGCAGGGGATAAACTGTTCAGTTGAGAGATGCAAGAGCTTTCCAGCACTGATGGTCCCAGCTGTTCAGTGTTGGCCACTTTCCTTTGAGTGAGTAATATATAGGGAATAAAGGAAAGATCTGTGTCAGAAATGACCACAAGACAGTGAGCTTGTTGCTTGGGAGTTTGGGTTGAACCACCAAAAGAAATTTTAATATTGGGTATAGGTAGATTAGTAGAGGGAGGAAACGTGCGAATTTCAGTTTTGGAGTGATTCAGTTTCTGATATAAGGAGGACATGATGGTAGAGACAGTAGACGGACAGTCCCTTGTGTTTTGTATTAAGGTGGGGTTAATGTCAGGAGAAGATGTCTATAATTGGATGTCATCAGCATATGAATGGTACTGGAAGCCAAATCTGTTGACGATTTGTCCAATAGGGTCAGGGTATAGAAAGAAGAGGAGGGGACCTAGGACTGAACCCTGAGGAACCCAGATAGTAAGGGGAAGATTAGAGGAATTAGAGCTGGCAATTGATAAACTGAAGGAGCGATCTGAGAGGTAGAACATAGAGGTAGGAGGTTATTTTAAAAATGTAACATTACACATTATTACATTTGTTGAAATTAAAATGACACTTCATGTAATTGGGTAAGAGCATGTCAATAATAATAGAAGAATAGTCTCATGACAGATAGTGATGGCAATCATTACAGTTTGCTATCAGTGTTCAATTACTTGGGTCCAACTGATATAATCCCTGCCTATTGCTAGGGTTAAACTGCGCCAATGCAAGGAAACTGCCACACAGCATTGTCTTCTGTTAGTTATGCTTTTTTATTTTCTGGAGTTTTTCATATAATTCAACTGTTCATCAAGTATACTGTATAATTTCAGAAGCAGCAGACACAGGCTGTTTTACAAGCTGTTGCCTCCATATGCCTTGTTTGGATGCTTGAGGAAGGCTCCTTTCACGCTGTTCATTTGCCATAGCTTCCAGAATGTAAATCACTATTTATATGCCCCCATTCATCCAACAAAGTGCTTCTTTTGGCCTCGGTTGGACTTGCTATATCTGTAAGCTTTGTTTTCTCTGCTATGTGGAATAACACAGCAGACTGCTGTTTTAGAGACATCAAGTAAAAAAAAAAACATCATATGCTTTTAATGGACAATGCAGAACACAATTTTAAAGCTAGTGAATATGGTGCTCTATGAATGCCTGTGTCTCCACACAGGACTCAACATTGCATGATGAGGCTTTATATTGTAGAAGTCAAAGCTTTAGAACTATTATTCTAGGAGAAAAATGATTAGTAAGAAAAAATTAATAAATGATGCAGAATTCCCTTTCATAGTGCCATACTGCAGTATATTTATTTTTATGAGATGGGAAGGGTCATAAAATCCTGTTCTGAAAGATACTTTTAGAACAATTGTGAAACGTCCACCGTAACAGCTGCATCTAGTTTGTTTTTCAATTTTCCTGTTGCCTTTCTTGTTTATTAGCTGTGACTCCGAGGTCAGAATTAAAACAAATATTTTAATGGCTGCATTTATGATGTTGGCAAGGCGTAGTGCAACAGAGAGCTGTGATCTGGAGTGGACTCGATATGGGTGGTGTGAGGTACACAAGGAACAACTACAGATTTGTGATATGCTTTAGTGGAGGAGTGAGTGAATCATGCAACAGATAAGCATCATGGTGTCTGTGCATTTCGGTTGTAGTAACAGAGCTGACATTCTAGAGAATGTGCAAGTGAAGCCAGGATGGCCCCTTAAAGAAATATATTCACTATAGCAGGGGTGGGCAATTAATTTTTCAAAGGGGCCACATAAAAAACTGGGACTGTTGTGGAGGGCCGAACCAATTGGCTGATTATAATGTTTCTTAAGGCTATGTTCACACGCAGCGTTTTTGCTGCGTTTTGTTTCTGAAGCTAAAACCTGCTCTTTTGTCAGTAAAACTACTGTGTTCAAAAGGCCAGTTTTGCTGCATTTTATTGGGTGTGGTTTCCACGTGTGCTTTGTCTACATAACTTCACCCCAAAGCCTGTTTTCACCTTCCTGACCAGGCCAATTTTTACAATTTTGACCACTGTCACTTTATGAGGTCATAACTCTGGAACACTTCAACAGATCCCAGTGATTCTGAGATTGTTTTCTCGTGTTCTCGGGACATATTGTACTTTATGATAATGGTAAAATTTCTTTGGTATGACTTTTGTTTATTTGTTAAAAAAATGGAAATTTGGTGAAAATTTTGCAATTTTCAAACTTTTAATTTTTATGCCCTTAAATCAGAGAGTCATATATTTTTACAACAAAATTTGCGAAACCATTTTTTTAGGAACCACCTCACATATGAAGTGACTTTGAGGGGCCTATATGACAGAAAATACCCAAAAATGACACCATTCTAAAAACCACCTCTGAAGGTACTCAAAACCACATTCAAGAATTTTATTAACCCTTCACATGCTTCACAGGAATTTTTGGAATGTGTAAGGAAAAAATAAACGTTTACTTTTCTCTCACAAATTTTCCTTTAGACCTAATTTTTTTTACTTTCGCAAGGGTAACAGAATAAAATGGACAATACATTTTGTGCAATTTCTCCTGAGCATTGCCGATTCCCCATATGTGGGGGAAATCTATTGTTTGAGCACACGGCAGGGCTTGGGAAGGAAGGAGCGCCAATTCACCTTTTGAATGTAAAATTTGCTGGCATAATTAGCGGCCGCCATGTTGCTTTTGGAGAGACCCTGATGGCGCTAAACAGTGGAAACCCCCAACAAGTGACACCATTTTGGAAACTAGACCCCTTAGGGAACTTATCTAGATGTGTATTGAGCACCTTGAACGCACAGGTGCTTCACAGAAGTTTATAACGTTAAGCTGTGAAAATAAAAAAAATATATTTCCCAGATAAATCTTTTTTAGCTCCAAATTTTGCATTTTCATAAGGGTAATAAAAGAAATTGCTCCATACAATTTGTTGTGCAATTTCTTCTGAGTGCGCAGATACCCAATATATGGAGGAAAACAGCTCTTTTGGTGCGCGGCAGGGTTTGGAAGGAAAGGAGCGCCATTTGACTTTTTGAATGTAAAATATGCTGGAATAATGAGCAGTTGCCATGTCGCATTTGGAGAGCCTCTGATGAGCCTAAACAGTGGAAACCCCCAACAAATGATACCATTTTGGAAGCTAGACCCCTTAGGGAACTTATCTAGATGTGTATTGATTGAGCACCTTGAACCTACAGGTGCTTCACAGAAGTTTATAACATAGAGCCGTGGAAATGAAAAAAATCAAATTTTTCCCAAATAAATCTTTTTTAGTTACATATTTTGTATTTTCATAAGGGTAACAGAAGAAATTGCTCCATACAATTTGTTGTGCATTTTCTCCTGAGTACGCCGATACCCCATATGTGGGGGAATACTGCTGTTTGGGTGCACGGCACTGATGGAAGGGAAGGAGCGCCATTTGACTTTATGAATGCAAAATTTGATGGAATAATTAGCGGACGCCAAGTCACGTTTGAAGAGTCCCTAATGTGCCTAAACAGTGGAAACCCACCACGAGTGACACCATTTTGGAAACTAGACCCCTTTGGGACCTTATCTAGATGTGTATTGAGCACCTTGAACCACTAGGTGCTTCACAAAAGTTTATAACTTTAAGCCGTGAAAATAAAAAAAAATCAAATTTTTCTCACAAAAATCTTTTTTAGCTACAAATTTTGTATTTTCACAAGGGCAAAAGGAGAAAATGGACCCCAAAGTTTGTTGTGCAATTTCTCCTGAGTTCACCGATAACCCATATGTTGTCAAAAACTACTTTTGATTCACAATGCAAAGCTCAGAAGGGAAGTAGCGCCATATTACAATGCAGATTTTGCTGCACTTGTTTGACGGTGCCATTTTACATTGGCAGAGCCTCTGAGGTGCCAGAACAGCAGAACCCCCGTAAGTGACCCCATTTTACCAATTAAACCTCTCAATGAATTAATCTGGGGCTGCAGTGATTATATTGACACCACATGTGTGTCACAAACTTTTATACCATTGGGTAGTGAAGAAAAAATATTTTACATTTTTACAACCAAGATTGTGTGTTAGCCCCAAGTTTTACATTTTCACACTGGGAAATGGGTAAAAATGGCACCAAAATCTGTCCTACACTTTCTGCTGAATGTAGAAATACCCCATATGTTGGTGTACAGTACTACTTTGCCTTACGGAGTGACTCTGGAGGGACGGATCGCTATTTGCACCCTGGAGTGCAGTTTTTCCTAGATTAGCTTGCAGACGCCATGCAAAGAGTCCCTAAGTGCTAGAAATGCAGAATCCCCCCTCAGGTGACCATATTTTGGAAATTATATCCCTTTGGGAATTTATCTACAGATGTAGTGACGATTAACTCCATGTGACGATTAACTCCATTGGTTAACTCCATGGGTATTTTCCAGAAACAAGCAGCAATGGATGTTGCTAAGTGAAAATTGCAAACTGCCGTTGTAGTTACCAATACGCTGTAGGGATCAATACGTTGCAGTCACCAGTACATTATGCTAAGCTCATGCTTCTGGAGACACCCACCTGTAAATTAGGCTGGCTCTCATCACTACAGAAATGCCAAACATGTGGGCGCTAAATGTTATTTAGGCACCCTGTGGCTCAGAAGGGAGGGGTGCATTTGGATTTGGGAAAGGAGAATTTGCTGAAATTCTTTTGGGGGGCGAGGAGCCATTTAGCTTTTCCTGAGCCTTTGTACTACCAGTAGCGTGGAAGCCCCTATATTTCCGTTAACAGATGACGGACCTGACTGAAGGCTTGCTTTTTTTGTGGATTGAGTTGAAGCTTTTATTGGGAACATTTTACACTTTTATTTGGGTTCACATTTATCCGTCGCTCTACTCTGAGCACTTACTTTGGAGTTTCCATCAAAATCTCTGAGTGACATGACATGACACTATAATGAGGCAGCAGAGTTACTCTGGACTATGTGTGGCCTCTGTTCCGTGGTGTCCTTCTTTTCAGAAGTGCACAAAACTGTGGCCGATGGCACTTTTATGCAGTCCTAAAAGGACGAACACCGCCGAATCACAGGTCTGACGGCGTCCACAATGCCACCATCTGCCTCATTATAGGGAATCTTGTGCCAGAGGTTCCGTCTAAATCATGTATTTCAGAGATTTACACGGAAACCCCGGTGCAAGCGCTCAGCGCAGGGCGCAGGATAAATGTGCACCAAGCCTTTCTACGATCTTAGGGACGGAGAATGAAAAAAAATCAACAGCAGGTGAAGAATTGGTTTTATTTATTTTTTATGCCTTTCCTCGTGCAACATAAATGATTAGGTGACTTTATTCTTCTGGCCGGTGTGATCACAGCGATACCAGATTTATAGCTTGTTTTTATGTTGGCCCCTGTCACACTAAAAGATACTTTTTATTGCGAAAACTAGTTTTTGCATCACCATGTTTTGAGTGCTATAATATTTTTATATTTCGACTAACAGAGTCATGTGATGGCTTGTTTTTTTGCGGGACAACCTGACATTTTTATTGGTACCATTTTCGGGCACATGACATTTTTTGATTGCTTTCTATTCTGATTTTTGGGAAACAGAATGAACAAAACCAGCAATTCAGGAATTGCTTTTTGTTTTTGTTTTTTTTATTATACCATTCCGCTTAAAATTGATAAGGCAGCTTTATTCTTCGGGTCAGTATAATTACAGCAATACCTCATTTATATTGTTTTTTATATGTTTTGACGCTTTTACACAATGAAAACTATTTTATAGAAAAAATAATTATT
>VIAB01002896.1:4838-19537 GCA_009801035.1 Oophaga pumilio | reverse complement strand
AAGGAGGTCAGGTGGGGGGGCAAGAGGAAAGGAGAGATTATTACGTGGTTAGAGTGCTGGCGTCTGTGGATAGCAATGGAGAGTTAGGAGTAGTGGAGGCAAAACCATTAGAGCATAATCTCAGTCTTTTTCCCCGTTGGCCCCTGGTGTAATTACATCGCTGCCGACTTGTCAGGAGATGGTGGAGTCCACTCCCACCATCCTTTAAAAGGTCTCCTGAGGCTTCATCTGGGGTTGGTGATATTGCTTCCTTTGGAAACCAACCAAGCTGAAGCCAGGTGCTGCTGAGAGCAGTTGTACTTCAGTTGCTTCCCTCATCTGGGGCCTTACTCAGCTGTGCGAAGCATTACAGCAGAGAAAGCTAAGTGTTTTTTATTTAGTTGATATAACCCGTAGGTGTCTGTCTTTCCTTTTATTGTTTTGGTGTTGTTCACATTATTCCCTGTCTCACCTCCTGGGGAGGGAGTTGATGGGTTTAGCTCATGGCTAATCAGGAGACAGGGACAGGTCGGTGACTTGGGCCTCACTACCTCTAAGTGTACCCCCAAGTTAAGGAAAGACAGGGCCTTTACTTAGCCTTAGGGGCAGTTCAGGGGCCCAGGTTCCTCGTCCCCTGTATTTCTACACTGCCCCATGACATTCAGGTCCTATTTATACAGGATTATGCACTACCATTGACTATGATCTTTTATGCGAACCAAAGATCATTTCACCTGACAACTGAGCGTTTTGCTCATTGATTGGGTGATCAGCTGTCCGTTTACTGCATGATTAACGTGAATTGAGCATTGCTAGGAATGCTCAATTCTGATAATCTTACAGTAAATGGACCTCAGCAAGAACAACTAAAACACTCTTTTTCAATAATGGAAAGTACAAAACATAAGCACAATAAAAGTATCACTTTAAAAATGCATTAAACAATTCTATTTTTTTATTCCAATGAATTTATTGAATCTTTTATAATTCACAAGTGGGGAGAGTGGTAAGGGTAAAGGGGTAAGTAGGTTGGGAATTGAGGGGTTTGTTTATTAACAGAGAGGGTGAGAGGGGAAAAGGAAAGGGGGACGTTGGGAAACAGCATAGGGAGAACTTAGTTTGTTACAACATATCAAATGGGAAATTACACTGAAATGTAAACAAAAGAAACAATGTAACAGTATAACTATAACAACTAAACAAATTATGATGTATGATTTGTTACCCACAATATTACCACATATATAAGAAAGAGACAAACAATATTTAGGTGTATTTGGCGATAATACAGAAATATAGGGGAAAGTTAAGGTCCGATAATCGCGCTTTTTACGGTATTTATAATGGAAATCGTTAATCTAAAGTAAATCTAAGCTCTAAAGAAGTACGCAAAGAGGTTTTCTCAATGATATCACACAATTTAGGATGTATAGCATTTTTCAATGAAATAGCAATGGAATTTTTGACTACAAGAAAAATATGAATCAAGAGTTGTCTATGGGCAGGTTCGAAGCTAAATAATTCTATTTTTTCTACATTTTGATTGGACACAAATTTCTCCAGAAAATCTTACATATTTTTGTTAACATGGGTCCCAGTGGTGCTAGACAACATCAGTTTCCTGTATTTAGGCTGCAATGTAGTGCGTTCTTACCAGTGTTCTGTACATATTTATAAAATAAAGTCTACACAGCATTGGGCTTCTACATATTATTTTCCACTTCAAGACTATTGCTGAAAGCAGTTGTTTATAAACTCTCAACTTTCTTATCTTGATAATGTGCAGATTAGCAGCCTTGTGGAAGTCTTCATTACTCTGAGAAGTAGACAAGACTTCCAGTGGATTGCATCCCTTTGATCTTTAACCATTACATTCTCTTGCCTTGTCTGGAACAGCAATAACTTACAATGACATATAAAAGTTTGGGCACCCCTGATCAAAATTACTGTTAACACGAACACTTAAGAAGTTGAAGATGAAATGATCTCTAGAAGGCCTAAAGTTAAAGATTACACATTTCCTTTGTATTTTAGACTTTTTTAAAAATATTTTGTAATCTTTTACATTTTAAAAATCACTAAAAGGAAAATGGGCTGATGCAAAAGTTTGGGCACCCTGCATGGTTAGTACCTAGTAGCACCTTCTTTTGCAGGTATCACAGTTTGTAAATGCTTTTTGAAGCCAGATAAGAGTCTTTTAATTTTGGTTTGCTGGATTTTCATCCATTCTTCTTTGGAAAATTCTTCCTGTTCTGTAAGATTCCTGGGTCATCTTGCATGCACTGCGGTTCTGAGGTCTTGCCACAGATTTTTCATGATTTTTCAAATCAGGGGACTGTGAGGGCCTTTGTAAAATCTTCAGTTTTGCCTTTTGAGGTAGTCTATTGTGAATTTTGATGTGTTTAGGATCATTATCCCTTTATGGAAGCCATCATCTTTTTAACTTCAGCTTTTACACAGATGGTGTTATGTTTGCATCAAGAATTTGTTGAAATTTCATTAAATCCAGTCTTCCCTCTACCCGTGAAATGTTCCACGTGCCATTGGCTGCAACACAACCCCAAAGCATGATTAATCCACCATCATGCTTAATGGATGTCGAGAATTTTCCTGAAATTCAGTGCCCTTTTTTCTCCACACATAACTTTGATCACTATGGCCAAAGAGTTCTATTTGAACCTCATCAGTATATAGGACTTGTTTCCAAAATGTATCAGGCTTGTTTAGATGTTCTTATGCATACTTCTGCCTCTGAATTTTATTGTGAGAACGCTGGAGAGGTTTTCTTCTGATGACTCGTCCATGAGGGCCATATTTGTGCAGGTGTTTCTGAACAGTAGAACAATATACCACAACTCCAGAGTCAGAATCAGAGTTGTACTTTTCAACAACTTTGTTCCTGACTTCTTTGGAGATCTCCTTGGTCTTCATGGTGTTGTTTGGTTAGTCCTACCTCTTATTGGTGTTGCAGCCTCTTTTGCTTTTCAGAAAAGGTGTGTATATACTGACAGATCATGTGACACTTAGTTTGCACACAGGTGGACATCCTTTCATTAGACATGTGACTTATGAAGGTAATTGCTTACAGCAGAATTTTTAGGGGCTTCATAGCAAAAAGGAGTGAATATATATGCTCATGCCAATTGTTAGTTCCATAAATTTAATTTATGCCTATATTTTTCTTGCTTCTCTTCAGCAACTGAGACTATTTAGTGCTGATGCATCTGTAACGCTGCTGCTGGCGCACCTGCATAGTGTTCCCTTCCCCCTCAATTCAGGGACACCGGCTTACTCACCGCTCCAGCCCCATGACATTGTCTCCCGTCATGTCCCTCCTTTTACTACCTGGTCTGTGTGTGTGCGACGCATTCTGGCGGTTCGCCTAGTATGCTCGTTCCCTGTTCTTAAAGGGGCAGCTCGCGCATTATGCTATATGCTCTCAGCTTGGAGCAGCCATTGCCTGAATCTGGTCCCGGAGCAGTAAGTGGTTTAACCTTGCTCCCTGGTCCTTGAGCGGCCAGTTCCTGAACCTTGTTCCTTGGTCCCGGAGCGGCCAGTGCCTGAACATTGTCCTCTGGCCCCTCCTGTTCTCGAAGTCCCCTGTACGGCCAGTGCATCAACATTGTCCCCCGGTCCATTTGCCTGTTCCTGTATCCTAGACCGGAGTATTTGAACTAGCCCTAAATTAGTGTCAGCATCCCTGACCCCAGCAGCTGCAGGACCAGGTTCTCTGCTTTTTTTGGAAGCTGAATTGCCCTGTCTTTATATTCTATGTGTCATTTTATGGATTTATTCAATAAAATATATCAAATTAAAAGTTTTAAAATTAAATCTCTTAACATCTTGCAACAAGAAGTTAATGGGTTGCAGGTTGGTTGGTTGTATATCTATTAATGAAGGTCTAGCATAGCATTTGCATTGTTGCTTTGGGACTAATGTGTCTAAATGTCCATGAAAAAAAAAGACTACAGAATTTTCAAAGCATTTCAATTTATTCAGCATTGAGTCTGAGAGACACATGCAAAAATACTGATTACTACAAGCCTTGGCATCAGTGAGGTTATTAATGGAATTCTGAGAAATGTTCTGTGCTGCTGAATGCAGTTAGCCACACAAAAAATCAAGATCCACTGCTGGCAACTTCCTGTGCAATGATGTCCCAGATGTACCGTATTTTTCGGATTATAAGACACACTTTTTTCCACCCTTAAATCTCATCTCCTTAGATCATGGTGCCGAGATCTCCATCTGCGCATGCGCCGCCCCCGGCATCCATTTTCTCGGAGTCCGCCGCACAGGAAACCATAGAACTGCCGGGGCTCTGACCTTTCACAAATTGTCGGCAAAGGCCCGGCAGCATCGGAGACACCCGCAGCAGTGGGCAGCAGCGCCAGACACCCGCATAGCACCTCTGGGCACCCTCATCATTTGAGACACCCACAGCAGTATCGGCAGCAGCGCCGGACACCCGCAGCTGCACCAGATACCCGCAGCGGTGGGCCGAACATCAGAACACACCCTTATCCCAGCTTGTCGCCTACAGCATCACCCCACTACTGCCTCTTCCAGCAGCGACCCTCGGACTCCACTTCACTGCAGCCACCACCCCCGGTAAGCAATAAGACGCATGGATTATAAGAAGCACCACCGTTTTATTAAAAAAAAAATCCTATTTTTCTCCTCAAAATTTGAAGTGCGTCTTATAATCCGAAAAATTCGGTATATAATGGGGACAAGTTGAGAGATGCCGTGGTCCATGGTAGCATGTTTATTCCTTACAGGCTGCGCACAGTAACACAAGGAATATGTGGTGTTGTTAATTGGTTTGGGATGAGTTCTGAGCAGAGGCTCCCTCTGGTGGTTACAAGCGGTACTATTGAGGATTGTGAAGACTGGGTATCAGGTGCCACGGATTGGTCTTATATAAGGGAGTCATTTCCCCATCAGGCTTGCCGGTGATCAATTGTTCTGGTCTGAATCCTTCTTTCCAGTTTCCCTTGTAGCCTGCTGTGTCGAGTCTGCATCTCCTGCTTCCAGATAAGACTTTTTCTTATTTTGTGTTTTTGCTACAGTTTTGTATTTTGTCCTGCTTTTCTGTGGGGACCTTCTGGTCCCTTCTGGGGGCTTTTGCCCTCTCAGTTTTGTACAGCCACTGATGTAATTACTTTTGCTTTTTCCAGTTTTTTTCAGTGGCTGCTGTTTTCCTTTTTTGCACCAGAGAGCTAATTTAGGTGGCAGAGGTCGTGTGACCTCAGGTGATTTTGAAATTAGTATTGTTGGTTTGTTTTCAGGGTTTTTAGAGATTGCAGTAAGTACCCTTCCTATCCTTTTCTATTTAGTTAGTTTGGGCCCCAGCGTTTGCTCATACTATTTTCTTACTGTGTTTGTATTTCCTCTTGTCTAACCGCCATTACATGTTTGGGGGCTTCCTATTGACTTTGGGGTTCTGCTCCGGGGCAGATAGCTTTCCTATTTCTATCTGTAGGTATAGTTAGTTTCTCAGGCTGTGACGAGGCGTCTAGGACCATCGTAGGAACGCTCCACGGCTGCCTCTAGTTGCGGTGGTTAGTCAGGGTACTGCAATCTCATAGTTTCCAACTTCTCTGGTGTATTGCCTTTTTTCCTGCACTCCTCAGTTACCGAAACATAACAATGTGGCCTGGGTTTGTCGATTTGAAAAACTGCTCCTTTGACACTTTGGAGAAATGTCCATACCACTGGTTTCATACCAAATCAGTTTAATGCTGAGTTGGTAATGTACCTTGAATGACGACTAGAGGCATCTGCCTACCGTACATTATGACAGCTAACGCTATCATTCTGGGAGTAAGGTAGGCTTGACGTTCCATAGTGAAGGCCTTTTCCTGGTTTTGCCATCTGGTCTCCAGACCAATTTCCGGCTATCGTTGCATCCCAGGATGAAAATAGGACTCATTGCAGAAGAGGATTGACCTCCATTCCAGATTCCATTGCTGTCTTGCTCTGCAGTATGATTGTTTTAGAGAGTGGTTGTGTGAAGTCAATGAATCACCTGCAGCTAGCTATCTTACTCATACCCCAATGTCATACAAACACCTTCTGATAGTTTGTATACACTCTTTGACACCTTATACTTGTTATGTAACGTTCAATTTCACTTGCAGTACAAAAAAGATCAATTGTGGTATGCAAATTTCTTCAAACTGTCCCAGGATCGATTTCCGACTTTTCTTCCATCAAACACATAAATTAATTAATCGGGCACCTCACACTCCACCACTTCCCCTCATCAAGATTAGCATGAAAAACGCTGGTCTTGATGAATCGGTGCCTATATTTCTAAGCGTTGTTTTTTCTAGCCCTACACAATATACAGTGGCATATGATGGTTTGGGTACCCCTGGTCAAAATTACTGGTATTGTGAACAGTTAAGCAAGTTGAAGATGAAATGATCTTTGAAAGGGATAAAGTTAGACACATTTCCTTTGTATTTTAGGCCACAAAAAAAACATATTGTCATCTTTTACATTTTAAAAATTACAAAAAAGAAAATGGGCTGATGCAAGAGTTTGGGCACCCTGCTTAGTTAGTACCTAGTAGCACTCCCTTTTGAAAGTATCACAGCTTGTAAATTCTTTTTATAGCCAGCCAAGAGTCTTTCTTGTTTGAGTGATGTTCATCCATTCTTACTTGGAAAATTCTTTTAGTTCAGTGAGATTCATGGGTCATCTTGCATGCATTCTATTTTGAGGTCTATTCAATTGATTACGGCAATCACATAAAAAATACTGTACCAGCTATTAAAAACATTTCTCTCTTCTAACGTGATACACATGTCAAAGGAGAGAGAAATTTGGTCCTCAAGCCTCCCCCAGGACCTCTGCCGTCTCTCCAGCTCCATCCTCCAGCCCTCTGCATCTTCTTCTTGAAACAAAAATGGTGGGCACATGTTCAGTGCGCCTGCTGAGATCTGTCGGCCAGCACCCAGCAACAGTGGGGATTTTTCCTATTGGTTAATTTTGATCACTGTGATAGACCATAACAGTACAGTAGTTTTCCCCCACATATGGGGTATATGCATGCTCAGGAGAAATTGAACAACAAATTTTGGCATCCATTTTCTCCTTTTACCCTTGTGAAAGTAAAAAAAATGGCTAAAGCAAAACTTTTGGGAAAAAAGGAAAATGTTCATTTTATCCTTCCACATTCCACTAGAGGGGTGCAGGTTTTAAAACAATTTCACTTTTGGGTATTTTCTGTCATATTGAGCCCTCAATGTCATTTCAAATGTGATATGGTCCTTAAATAAAATGGTTTTGTAGATTTTATTGGAAAAATGAGAAATTTTTGATCAACTTTTAATCCTTCTAACAAAAAAAAAATTATGTTTCAAAAATCGTGCTGACATAAACTAGACATGTGGTAAATGTTATTTATTAATTATTTTGTGTGGTAAACCTATCTGATTGAAATTGCGAAATTTTCTAATGCCAAATTTTCGTAAAAACAATCTCAGAATCATTGTGAGTTATTACCACATAAAGTGTCACTGGTCAAATGTAAAAAATTTGGCCTGGTCATTAAGGTCAAACCGTCACTAAGGGCCCCGTCTCACATAGCGACACACCAGCGATCCCGACAACGATCAGGATCGCTGGTGTGTCGCTACATGATTGCTGCTGCAGCTCAGGCAGCGATCAGGACAGCGACACTGCGGGTAACGTCGCCTAGTTACTCGCAGTGTACGTTGAATACCAGCCCGCTGATGCAGGGAGCTGGTAACCAAGGTACACTTTGGGTTTCCAGGTGCTGCGCGGTGCCTGGAAACCCGATGTGTACATTGGTTACCAGCTCCCCTGCACAGCCCCGCACCTGGAAACCCGAAGTGTACCTTGGTTACCAGCTGATCGCTGGTCTACTGCCTGCCACACGCAGCGATGCGTGCTGGCCAGCGGGAGACCAGCGATCAAAAAAAAGTCCAGGCTTTTCTGACACGACCAGCGATTCACAGCAGGGGCCTAATCGCTGGTACGTGTAAGACATTGCGAGATCGCTGCTGAGATCGCTGTTTAGCAGCGATCTCGCTAGCGATCTCACTATGTGAGACGGGGCCTTAATAGGTTAAAGACAAATCAAACAAAAGGAAAACATGAACAATTGCTATTTTTCTCTAGTGCCAGATCTTCGCTTTATAATGATTTCATCTTTGTTTTCTCTTGATGAAGGTGTTAAAGGAAACCCAAATTATAGGCTATGTTTTATGTCTTGCTGGCGTAAACATATCTTTGGTATAGTGTAACGGTTTCTGGTACAAGAAGACATGTGGCAAGCTAGGTGTTATAAATAGGATCTTCCGAACTTCACTGGTCTTCAACATTCCTAGTGGCTACTTGGGGAGTAAGATACAGTCTTTAATTTTGGTCTTTCAGGCTAACCATCTGACGCCTGTTTCAAAGGACTTGCTGCCTTCTTAATCAACCTCAATAAAACTTGCTATTAAAGAATTTTCTGTACCACCAGCAGATTGGTTCCTATCGTCTAAGCCAAGCTTCATCTATCAAATCCATTCTAGAAGAGCAAGTAGGAGAGAAAGAAAGAGGAAGCTCCCAGATAAACATACCGCAGCGCCCAAACTCCTAATCACTCCTGGCTTCCTCTCCCAGTGCCTATAATTAGAATTCTTTCTTTTCCTTGTATTGCTGGTTGACGCAGATGCTTTTTGTGGCTTGGCACCTCATTTGGGGCGTGGGTTTAGTTTACGGTTCAGCCAGAATTTGGTTTAGTCTTCTGATACAGCATAAATAGCTCTCTAGCCACAGTCTACATCTGAACACTTTTCTTCCTTTTATGTATATGTTCTCTGAATTTTTTTTTAAGTCCCTTCCTGAAAGCAACTAATTGTTTGGTATTCAGTACGTGCGAAGGATAGGAAATTGTAAATAAGAAAAGCATATGTATGCCTCTTCCCCGCCTGTATATATAGTTGTAGATGAAAAGCATTTCTATTGATGGGTCAGTGGGGTAACATTTCAATGGTATTATTTGCTTACCTAACTGCAATGAATTCAGCAGAGATGGAAACATTTTGACTGCTCCTAGAGCTCATGGATGAGACCATAACCAAAATAAATACAGTTGTGTGAAAAAGTTTTTGCCCCTTCCTGATTTCCTATTCGTTTGCATGTTTGTCACACTTAAATGTTTCAGATCACCAAGCAAATTTAAATATTAGACAAAGATACAACAAGTAAACACAAAATGCAGTTTTTAAATGAAGGTCTTTATTATTAAAGGAAAAAGAAATCCAAGCCTACAGAGCCCTGTGTGAAAAAGTAATCAAAGTTAAATCATCAACATTAATATCCCATGGAGGTCTGGATTTGGAATGATACTGAAAATCAAAGTGGAAAATCAAATTACAGGCTGATCCAACTTCAGTGGAAATGCTTCAAGAAAAGGAAATGATTCTTTATAGTTTTTGGCTTCCACGTGCTTGTATGACCTCGCTACAATGCCTGGGCATGCTCCTATGAGGCGGATGATGTTCTCCTGAGGGATCTCCTCCAAGAGCTGGATTAAAGCATCAGTCAACTCCTAGACAGTCTGTGGTGCAATGTGGCGTTGGTGGATGGAACGAGACATAATATCCCAGATGTGCTCGTTTGGATTCAGGATTGAGGAAGGGACAGGCCAGTCCATATCATCAATGTCTTCATCATGCAGAAACTGCTGACACACTTCAACCACATGAAACCTATCATTGTCATGCATCAGAAGGAGCCGAGGGCCCACTGCACCTGCATATGGTCCCACAATGAATTTTCAGGATCTTATCCCGGTACCTAATGGCAGTCTGGGTACCTTTGCCGAGCACATGGAAGAATCCAAAGAAATACCTCCCCACACCATTACTGACCCAATACCAAACCAGTCATGCTGGTGGATGTTGAAGGCAGCAGAACGTTCTCCACGGCGTCTCCATCTGTGAAGAAGGTGTGAACCTGCTCTCATCCGTGAAGAGCACAGTGCGCCAATGTCGAATCTGCCTATCTTGGTGTTCTCTGGCAAATGCCTATCGCCCTGCACGGTGTTGGACTGTAAGCGCAACACCCACGTGTGGACCTCGGGCCCTCATACTACCCTCATGGAGTCTGTTTCTGACAGTTTGAGTGGACAAATGGATGTTAGTGACCTGCTGGAGTTCATTTTACAGGGCTCTGGCACTGCTACTCCTGTTCCTCCTTGCAAAAAGGAGGAGGTAGCGGTCCTGTTGCTGGTTGTTGCCTTCCTACGGCCCCCTCCACGTCTCCTGGTGTACTGGACTGTCTCCTGGTTTCTGCTCCATGCTCTGGGCACTGTGCTGACAGACACAGCTGCCCTTCTTGCCGCAACTCGCATTGATGTGCGATTCTAAATGAGCTGCACTACTTGAGCAACTTCTGTGGGTTGTACAGTAGACACCACCTCATGATACTGTACCAATAAGGGTGAGAGCAGTAGCAAAATGCAAAAGTGACCACAGCCACAAATGATTAGAACAGAGAAATGGTCTGCAGAACCATTTCTTTATAGGGATTGTGTTGCTAATTGCCTATCATTCTACCTGTTGTCTGTTCCATTTGCACAAAAGCAGAAGAAATTGATTTACAATCAGTATTGCTTCATAACTGGACAGGTTGATTTCACAGAAATGTGATTGACTTTGAGTTACATTGTGCTGTTTAAATGTTCCCTTTATTTTTTTGAACAGCGTATATACAGTGGGTACGGAAAGTGTTCAGACGCCTTTACATTTTTCACTCTTTGTTTCATTGCAGCCATTTGGTAAATTAAAAAAATAATAATTTTTTTCTCTTTAATGTACACTCTGCACCCCATCTTGACTGAAAAAAAAACAGAAATGTAGAAATTTTTGCTAATTTATTAAAAAAGAAAAACTGAACTATCACATGGTCATAAGTATTCAGACCCTTTGCTCAGTATTGAGTAGAAGCACCCTTTTGAGCTAGTACCGCCATGAGTCTTCTTGGGAATGATACAAGTTTTTCACACCTGGATTTGGGGATCCTCTGCCATTCTTCCTTGCAGCGTCCCCGTCGCCTCAACGCACGATTCGTATCAATACTTCATCAGGAGGCGCCTCCTGATGAAGTATTGATACAAAACGTGTGTTTTGGCGACGTGGACCCTTTCTTCAACTTACCTCTATGTAAGTGTGACCATCTTGCCACTTTGTTGTTTCAAAGTATGAATTTTTGACTAACTATATATTGATATGTGGGGAAAGTTTACCCCTTATGCTGTAATGTTCATTTGAACACAATGAGCATGATTAGGCACAGAACATTATGTGATATGATATACGTATTGGCGTCCCCATTCTTTTGTATTCATCCAGTAGTATGGCTTTATGTGATTAATTTTAATATTTTTTTAAGTCAATAAAATGATTTTAAGGGTTTATACTCTCCTGTTTTTTTTTAACCAATTGTTTTTGTTTGGATTTATTGTATGTTATATATAGGAAATATTACATTTGTATAAATGGTGACACATGCCCAATTTTTTTTCCAACAAACTTCTGATTTTTTTTTCTCCACTTAAATTAGAGTAATTTATGCCAAAGAATGAATGCCGTAATAATAAAACCTAAAAAACAATGGCAGAACTGCATTTTTTCACACTTTTGCTGTACTTGGGATTTCTTTCCTCATGTACATTTTATAGTAAAATGAATGCTATCATTCATAACATCAACTCGTCCTACACAAAACAAGCCCTAATTTAGCTGTATGGATATAAAAAAAAGTTATGGCCCTTGGAAGAAGGAGTGTAAAAAACTGAAGTGCTAAAACAAAAATTAAGTGTGGAGGCAAGTAGTGTTGCACCTTCAACGCACTGTTTATCAAGACTGTCATGGAAAACACCAATGTTAATGAAACAGTGCCTATGAATACATTAATTATTAAACACTGTGTGGACGATAATTTATTTTCGAGTTATGTTTATTCATTTTAAAATTGCAGTATAATTTGTCTGAAGGTTTGGACATGAGGCCCCAATTGTATGCTTATACATGGCTGAGAATTAGTACTGCATCCCTCTAGACTAGAGCATGGTTGACTACTACTGCTGCTACAGGTTTCCTTTTATTTTTTAATCCTCACAAGTTGAATATCTTGAAACTGAACTGACAACTACTAGAAGTGGAACTAACTTGTGCAATATTTCCTTTGTCTTTTTAGGGATGTTGCTGGTTACCTCTGATACACTTGGGCATGATTTCCATGTATTTCAGATCCTTACTCATCCATGGTCTTCTTCTCAAAGTGCTGTTCATCACTTGTACACTTTGCATCGAGGAGAAACTGAAGCTAAGGTAAGATTACTTTTCTAGGTTGAAAAGTTTGTTCTTTTAAAGATGTTGTCCGGCCTTAGGGTACAAGTCTGAAATCCCTCTATGTACCAATTTGCGCACTGTTAGGATTCGCCGGTGCCAGGAGTGGCCGTTCATGTGACATCAAGTATGCGATTTGCATACAGTGAAGGAAATAATTATTTGATCCCTTGCTGATTTTTAAGTTTTCCCACTGACAAAGACATGAACAGTCTATAATTTTATGTGTAGTTTAGTTTTAACATTGATAGAATATCAAAAATAAAATCCAGAAAATCACATTGTATAAATTATATAAATTAATTGCATTTTGCAGTGAGAAATAAGTATTTGATCCCTCTGGCAAACAAGACTTAATACTTGGTGGCAAAACCCTTGTTGGCAAGCTCAGCAGTCAGACCTTTTTTATAGTTGATAATAAGTTTTGCGCACATGTCAGGAGGAATTTTGGTCCACTCATCTTTGCAGATCATCTCTAAATCATTAAGATTTTGAGGCTGTCTCTTGGCAACTTAGTCTCCCTCCATAAGTTTTCTATGGGATTAAGTTCTGGAGACTGGCTAGGCCACTCCATGACCTTAATGTGCTTCTTTTTGAGCCACTACTTTGTTGCCTTGGCTGTATGTTTTGGCTCATTGTTTTGCTGGAAGACCCAGCCACGATCCATTTTTAATTTACTGGCAGAGGGAAGGAGGTTGTGACTCAGGATTTTATGGTACATGGCTCCATCCATTCTCCCATTGATGCAGTGAAGTAGTCCTGTGTCCTTAGCAGAGAATCACCCCCAAAACATAATGTTTCCATCTCCATGCTTGACAGTTGGGACGGTGTTCTTTGGGTCATAGGCAGCATTTCTCTTCCTCCAAACACGGCGAGTTGAGTTAATGCCAAGGAGCTGAATTTTTGTCTCATCTGACCACAGCACCTTCTCCCAATCACTCACCGAACCATCCAGGTGTTCATTGGCAAACTTCAGATGGGCTTGCACATGTGCCTTCTTGAGCAGGGGGACTTGCGAGCACTGTAGGATTTTAAACCTTTACGGCGTAAAGTGTTACCAATAGTTTTCTTGGTGACTGTGGTCACAGCTGCCTTGAGATTAATAACAAGTTCCCCCTGTGCAGTTTTAGGCTGATCTCTCACCTTCCTCATGATCAAGGATACCCCATGAGGTGAGATTTTGCATGGTGCCCCAGATCGATGTCGATTGACAGTCATTTTGCATTTCTTCCATTTTCTTACTATTGCACCATCGGTTGTCTCTGTTCTGTCTCACCCAGCGTCCTACGTATGGTTTTGTAGCCCATTCCAGCTTTGTGCAGGTCTATGATCTTGTACTTGACATCCTTAGAAAGCTCTTTGGTCTTGCCCATGTTGTAGAGGTTAGAGTCTGACTGATTAATTTGAGTCTGTGGACAGGAGTCTTTTATAAAGGTGACTATGTAAGACAGCTGTCTTTAATGCAGGTAACAAATTGATTAGGAGCGTCTAACTGGTCTGTAGGAGCCAGAGCTCTTAATGGTTGGTCTGGGATCAAATACTTATTTCTCACTGCCAAATGCAAATAAATTTATACAATTTGTATAATGTGATTTTCTGGATTTTAATTTTTGATATTCTATCTCTCAATGTTAAAATTAACCTACCCTTAAAATTATAGACTGTTCATATCTTTTTCAGTGGGCAAACTTACAAAATCAGCAAGGGATCAAATACTTATTTCCTTCTGGCCACATTTCGATTAGATGTGTCCAACCTCGCTCAATACACTTGGAATGATCGAGGCAAGCCTAGTCAGCACGTGACCACATGTATGCAAATCACATACTCTTGGTCACTTCTTACAGCTTCCAGAACTGAAGAATCCTCAGAGTGCGCAGTGTTTGTACCCTTCAGTGACTGCAGACTTGTACCCAATACCAGACAAACTATTTAATGTAGACTCTTAACTCTCTTGTGCAATAAGAGTTTTTCTTCCACAGTTAACAGTTATCATCCCTACAAAAGACAAACAGGGTAGATTAGCCTTTCTTAGCATGTGAAGTCTTACTTGCTTGTTCGTCGGATGATAGGACCTTTTATGCAGGCATAAAATAATCATCATTATGAAATCAAAAAGTATTTTTTTCAAATCTCCCTCAAGATAGCTAAATGGCCAAAATTATATAGACCACATTGAAAGGGAATGGTGAAAAAACAGAAAAAAGGGACCAAACAAATAAAAAAATATAATAGTTTAGTACATAACAATTCATGACATAAAATATTACACAGTAAGAGGTAATGGAGAAAAACGCCTAAAAATATATACCGTATATACTCGAGTATAAGCTGACCCGAGTA
>VIAB01002895.1:128892-160702 GCA_009801035.1 Oophaga pumilio | reverse complement strand
ACACACAGCGATATCGCTGGGAAGATCGCTGCTGCGTCACAAAAGTAGTAGTAGAGATCGCTGTGTGAGACGGGGTCTTAAGTCTGTAATAGTGACTTGTACATAGTGGGTGCTTATCTGTGTTTATTGTGAGCTTATATGCTAATTGTGTATTGTACTCTTAACCAGTTAGAGCTATCACATGCCTCATATAAAAGAGACTTCTTTCCTTCTGGCTGGTGTCACTTTTGAGGGTCAGCTGACGGTACTTCGGACCCGGCTGAAAGAACACAGGACTGCTCTAGGTTACCTCCCTACGCTTGTCATACCTCCTCTCTGTGTGTGTTCCACAGGTGGAATATTGACCCTGGGAGCTCTGACATATCATCTACCATCATCTTGGCGAGACACAGTGGTTCAATAAAGTATTGCCACACTGTTTTACCCTAACCCTGCGTTGTCTGCGTAGTATGTGCCCTTGGGGACATGGAGCGGGCGTTCAGTGGTATGAGCCCTGGTCCAGGCAGTCTTTCTAAAGGCAGCCAGGCCAGCAGACAAGAGCAACCACTGACCCCGTTTCTCCACACCGCCTGACTTCCATGAATCCCCCATAAAAACCTTTTATATTGCTCCCACGCTGTATGTAACTTTCCTCGGTCCGGTACAATGGGCGTTGGTTCTGGTCCCTATCTCCACCCCTCCTCGGCGTGCTGTACGCATTCCGTTCTGTGAATAGCGTTCGCGTACAGGTCCCACGTGTGCGCATTCAAATTGCCTCCCGCGCGTGCACAGTATGCTTTGCCCAACTGCGGACAAAGCCGAAAAGCATTAGTACGCATGCGCCAGTGCACTATGTTCCGATATACAGCGAAATACTTCTGGGACATAGTACTTCCGGCGCATGTTATATTTACGCTTTCTGAGATTTTTTGGTTTTGTGGACGGCGGTATCAGTGACTTCCATTTCAATATGATTGCTTGCACAGTGTTCCTTGGTCTTCATGATGCTCTCTGTGCTTCAAACAGAACCCTGAGACTATCACAGAGCAGGTGCATTTATACGGAGACTTGTTTACACACAGGTGGATTATATTTATCATCAGTAGTCATTTAGGACAACATTGGATCGTTCAGAGATCCACAATGAACTTCTGGAGTGAGTTTGCTGCACTGAAAGTAAAGGGGCCGAATAATATTGCATGCCCCACTTTTCAGTTTTTGTATTTCCACAAAAATTTTAAATAACCAATACATTTCGTTCAACTTCACAATTGTGTACCACTTGTTGATTCTTCACCAAAAAGTAACATTTGGTATCTTTATGTTTTGAAGCTTGATATGTGGGAAAAGGTTGAAAAGTTCCAGGGAGCCGAATACTTTTGCAAGGCACTGTATCTGCTGGTGGTATCTACTGTTATGTTCCATTTTCTGTCGCATGTTTTCCTGTTGCATTAGTTATATGATAGATGTTTTCAGCTGATGCTCGTGGATTGGTTTTCAATACACCGTAATTTGCATCGCTTTATGCTCAAATAAAGACATGTCAATGAATTGAATGGTTCAAATCACAGTTACCCTTTTAAAACAGCTCTAGGTATCTCCATTTTACAGTCATTTCCTTTTCCAAGAATTCTACCCCAGTGTCTTTTCTTGGAAAGCGTTAGGCTATTTTTCTCTCCCAAAGGCCCCGTAATCTCAGCTGCTTGATACAGTACGCTGCACTTCCGTTATTGTTCTAAACAGTCCTGCCTGAACTTTACCCCAATAGAGAGGTATTTCCATTAAAAAATAATCTGGTAATAAATTGCAATATTATAATTAGTCTGCTCTATTAACAGGTTTTATTAGCATTCTGGTAATTGCGTAATTTTTGTTATCTAAACTCTTGTTTAAGTTTTAATAATGAATTACAAGTTAATAAAAGGACTCCGCTGGTTCAGGATCCCCATTTGTTATCTACATCGTAATCAAACTGTAGCAGTTCTCATTTTGGAGGACTCGGTACAATCAATATACATTCAGTGGACAACCTATTGGTTTCAACAAATATTATGTTTCACTCCCACCTTTACCGGTGTTGAAAAAGAGTTATGTCTGGAATCTTCAAAGTTAGCCACCAGAAGGAATTGTTTTAAAACAATAAAAGAACCATTACTTGTGTGCACCATAGATCTCCACCCCAGCACCGTTGGTCCAGAAGCACCACTGGTATATACAGTATTGGCCGAAAGCGTTGGCATCCTTGAAATTGCTCCAGAAAAATAAAATATTTCTCCCAGAAAATTATTGCAATTATCCTTGTTTTGTTATAGAAATGCTTATAAAACAAACAAAGAAAAAAAGCAAATTGGACATAATTTTACACACAACTCCCAAAATTGGGCAGACAAAATTGTTGGCACCCTCACCTCAATATTTTTTTTTTGCACACCCTTTGGAATAAATAACTGCAATCAATCACTTTCTATAACCATCAACAAGCTTCTTACGCTTCTCAACTGAAATTTTGGACCACTCTTGCAAACTGCTCCAGGTCTCTCATATTTGAAGGGTGCCTTCTACCAACAGCAACTTTAAGGTCTCTCCACAGGTGTTCAATGTAATTTAGATCAGGATTAATTGCTGGCCACTTGAGAACTTTCCAGTGCTTTGTTTCTATCCTTTTCTGGTGGCTTCTTGAGGAATGTTTGGGGTCATTGTCCTGCTGAAAGAGCCATGACCTAGGACGCAAACCCTTCTTTCTGACACTGCACACTACATTACAATCCAAAATCATTTGGTAATCTTCAGATTTCTTGATGCCTTGCACACAGTCAAGGCACCCAGTGCCAGAGGCAGCAAAACAAAACCAAAACATCTTTGAACCTCCACTATATTTGACTGTACGTACTGTGTGCCTATCTTTGCAGGCCTCATTCCTTTTTCGGTAAACATCAGAATGGTGTTCTTTACTAAAAAGTGTTATCTTGGTGTCATCTGTCTACAAGACACTTTTCCAGAAGGATTTTGGCTTACGTACATTTTGGCAAACTGAAGTCTAGCTTTTTTATGTCCCTGTGTCAATAGTGGGGTCCTCTTGGGTCTCCTGCCATAGCGTTCCATTTCATTCAAATATCGATGGATAGTTTGCCCTAACAGTGATGCACCCTGAGCCTGCAGCACAGCTTGAATGTCTTTGTAACTTGATGGGGGCTGCTTATCTACCATCCGGTCTATCCTACATTGCAACCTTTCATCAGTTTTTCTCTGCCGTCCAGGGAGATTAGCAACAGCGTGGTGGGTTGTAAACTTCTTGATTTATGTGGTGGACCATGGATAAAGGAACATCAAGTTCTCTGGAGATGGACTTGTAACCTTGAGATTGTTGATATTTTTCAACAATTTTGGTTCTCAAATCCACTTACAGCTCTCGTCTCATCTTTCTGTTTTCCATTCTTAGTGTGGCACACACAGACACACAATGCAAAGATTGAGTCAACTTCTCCCATTTTTATATGGTTTCAGGTGTTATTTTCATATTTCACACACCTATTATTTGCCACATGTGTATTTGTTTGAGCATCACATACTTGAAGCAAAGTTGTTTACCCACAATTTTGGAAAAGTGACAATTTAGTTTGGCCAATTTGGGGGATTTTGTGTGAAATTAGGTTCAACTTGCCTTTTTTTCCTTTTTTTGTTGTTCCAATACACACAAAGGAAATAAACATGTATAATTGCAATACTTTTCTAGAAGAAATACTTAATTTTCTGGAACAATTTCAATGGTGCCATGACTGTACATTAGTCACATGACTGCTGCAGCTAATTGATGGCCTCCAGAGTAGAGATGAACGAACTTGAATAGTAAAGTTCAGTGTCCATACCGAACACCTACTGTTCAAGAACAGACACCGAACATGGACTTCACCAGGAAGACTATGTTACTGTTCAGGTTCGGCCCGTCAAACGGCGGGTGTTTGTCGCTCTGTCATGTGCATGACAGCGCTGCAAACAATGCTCCTAATTGGCGGTAAAATCATTCAGCTGCAGTTCCCACGCTGTCAAATGACAGCATGAGCCCTCTGCTGTGATCAGAGGTAAAACGTTTGCTTCCAGTCACTGGCGTCGGGTAATGGGACTACTGCTCCTATCAGCCTATGCCTGCTGCTGCTAGTAACAGAGCAGCCGGCAGCCAACGGGAGTATTCATCAGCCAGCCCCTGCACTCTAAATAAATAATTTAAAATAGAAAACTGTGTGGGTTCCCTTTCAAATTTTAACCAGCCAGCCATTGTGGAATCCCGCCATTTTTGACAACTAGCCTTGCTAAAGCAGACACCTGTGGGCTGGTATTCTAAGGCACATCTATCTTTTTTTGCGCTTTTCCCGGCTCTTACCACTTGCCCTGTAGCGGTGTCAAGTGAGGTTGGTGTCACCTTTGTATTGCCCGATGACGTAAGACACCTATCCATTACTAATCCTATAATTATATTGCAAATAAGCACACAGCCAAAATAAAGTCCTTTAATTGAAAGAATGACACAGATTCCTGTAATGATTCTAAATTATAGCATACTGACATCATCGCCCATTCCATTGAAGCCCTCGTCTCCTGTAGTAAAACAAAAATTAAAAACAACCATATTCCTCGCCTGTCCGTTATTTTGTCCCATGCCGTAATCCATGTCTGGGGGATTTCAACCTAAACGGTGCCAAGATTCGTTTTTAAATTTTCCCTTCTTTTTACTGTTTATTTGAATGGGTGAAGAATGCTGTAAAAATGCGAAAGTATCACGCTGCAGATTTAAAAAAAAACAAAAAAACTTTGATGGTTCAAATCTGCAAGGAAAACGTAAGCAGTATATGTATGATATTTCATAAATATAATTTACTTTGCTGCTACATAAAAGCACTGTATTTTTTTCCTGAGGCAAAGATGCTGCAAAAAAGCCCCATGTGAAAATACCTTAACAAACAAGCATTTTTTAAAAGTTTGCAGTGTCTAGTAATGTATTAAAATTAATTTTGTTCCTCTAAAGTACTTTAGTTGGGGACAGGTGCAGAATGTGTACATATACATACCTTGCTGGTACTAGACAAGACTATTTTTTTTTTTTATTGGGAGTACACTTTGTCCTGTCAGATATGAATAAATATAAACTTCAGTGACTACATGTCTGAAAACAAAGCATTTGTAAAATTTTTCAGTGTTCTGTCCAGCAAACCTGCTCATTTTCTATCTATCTGAGAACATATTTTTATTCTGTTCTGCACAAAATGTTCTTATCTGAGCACACAATGAATGCCCATGTACCAGTTCAGGCAGACATTTACTCAGATGTTGTTTGAGACTCTTTTTATGTACTTGCCAAACCGCCTCACAAATTGCAATTTACCTTTTTTAAATGTCTAAATATTGGTGCAATATTAATATAGTGCTAATTTTTGGATGCCAATTTTTTTCACTGGTGCTTCAATCATAATTACCCAATGACAATAATAATGTTACTTAATAACAAAAAAGCCTATAAAGCTGTAATAAATGCCCTGCATGCAGAGAACATGAAATTCTGCTCAGTGCTGTGTGCTAAGCTATGGAATTAAGATAACTTTTACACTCAAGGTCCAAGAAACCACACACATTAATGATGTGTCACATCCTCACCAACTTGGTGACACAAGTAATTCTTTCAGTTTCCACCACACTTCAATTTCTGTCTTTCATGGTTCCCTCTATTCCTGTCCTTAAACAAGCAAGAGAGGACTTGTTCTCTGACAATGGTAATTTTAGCAAAGCCATACTCCAACTATTCATATTGCGATTGACAATCTTTTTGAGTATATGAACAATTAAAAGGTGTAAATATAGAAATGAATCATAACTAAATAGTTCCTTTGGTATTATTTTTCAAGAAATCATTATTCTGTTTATATCACGTCTAAAGTTTATATTTGCTAAAAAACAATTAGGACTCGCTCACACGGTCGTAGATTTTCTCGTGCGATCTCTCTGATCAGAGTTTGAGCCAAGTGTCATCTTACACATCCAGCCTAGATGATACTATTAAAAATTAACTTTTAATTAAATCATAGCTTAAAAAATTCTGCAGAACAAGCAAGGTCCCAAATCCAAACCTAACACCTACTATCAAGATACTACAAACACAAAAAAAATTCCCTTCCTTTCATAAGAATGCTAATTAACGTATCTGATTAGTGATGCTAGGACTAAATTAGTAGTGTCACAGTGAAATAAGTTGAAGGAAAAAGGAAGAAAACATCATGGATCTCACCCAATCGATGTGCAGACTGTTCTGCGGGTCACGTCCATATGTGTAGAAGCATCGCTCACTCTGCCCTCTCGTGCCCTCTGCAGTTGCTCCTGTCCTAACAAGGGCAGTATCAATGTGGAGCTATTATCCCAAAAAGAGGTTCCCTCTCGAGGCGTTTCTTTTTCCGTTAGGAGAAGTCATCAGAGGAGTGTACTTGCTATCAAGAGCCGTGAGCATGAAGACACTCAAGTTGTTCCAGTGTAGAGAAATAAAGTGTCTTTGTGCTTATAAAGTGCCTTTTCTTAAAAATATCTAAGGCAGGGTTCGCAACTTCAATCCTCAAGGCCCACCAACAGGTCATGTTTTCAGGATTTCCTTAGTATTGCACAGGTGATAATTGCATCAACTGTGCAATACAAAGGAAATCTTGAAAACATGACCTGTTGGTGGGCCTTGAGGACTGGAGTTGAGGAGCACTGATCTAAGGAATCCGACAGTGGTAGGTATTTCCTCAGGGCACATAGTGAAAATGATCTCTTAAAGGCCTAAAGTTAAAGATGACACATTTCCTTTGTAATTTAGGGAACAAAATGTATATATTGTAATTTTTTTTTTCATTTTAAAAATTACGAAAAGGAAAATGGGCCAATGCAAAAGTTTGGAGATTTGTGTGCTTTCACACCTTAATTAGCTTGTTAGGGTTATTGCTTGTTCACTATCATCGTTAAGAAAGGCCAGGTGTTGCAAATTTCCCCACTTTTTAACAACCCAGCCTCCTTTAACTTTGTGCCAAAAAACAACAGCCATGGGTTATTCTAAACAGCTGCCTAGTTCTCTGACAATGGTGCAGGCCTACAAAGCAGGAGAAAACTATAAGAAGGTAGCAAAGCATTTTAAGGTTTCCCTTTACTCAGTTTGAAATGTAATTTAGAAATAGCAGTTAACGGGAACAGTGGAGGTCAAGATAAGGTCTGGAAAACCAATCAAAATTTCAGTGAGAGCTGCTCGTACAATTGCTAGATAGGCAAATCGGAACCCCCGCTTGACAGCAAAAGACATTTAAAAAGATTTAGCAGAGTCTGAAGTTGTGGTATGTTGTTCTACTGTTTAGAGACACCTGCACAAATATGTCCTTCCTCTTCTGCATCCTCACCATAAAATTCAGCATCAGAAGTATCCAAAAGAACATGTAAAGAAACCTGATCCTTTTTTAAAACAAGCCCTGTGGACCAATGAGGTTAAAATAGAACTCTTTGGCTACTTTGACCAAAGGCATTTGTGAAGAAAAAAGGCACAGATTTTCAGGAAAAGAGCATAGGAGTGGATCAATCATGCTTTGGGGTTGTGTTGCAGCCAATGGCACGAGGAGCATTTCACAATCCATAATAGACTACCTCAAAAGACGCAAGATAAAAGTTTTACAATGGCCCTCACAGTCTCCTGACCTGAACATCATTAAAAAAATCTCTGGCTAGACCTCAAAACAGCAGTGCATGCAAAATGACTCAGGAATCTTATAGAACTGGAAGAATTTTCCAATGGAGAATGGATGAAAAGCCCTAAAAAAAAAGCTAAAAGACTCTCTGCTAGCTACAATAAAAGTTCACAAGCTGTGATACTTGCAAAAGCGGGTGCTACTAGATTGAAATATACAATACCAGTCTCAAATAATCACAGTACCCATGAAAAAAATTGACTCCAATACTAAATTATCTCAAAACGGAGGACCCGAGTCATCATATATTATGAAATACAACTTTATTTGTGCAAAAAGAGATTTTTTTTATAAATTATAATACACAAAAAAAGATTAATAAATTATATTGTGGTACCGTGTTAGCCAGAAAAATCGATGTGAATACTTTTCCGTCCAATTATGACAAGAGCATTCTTAAGGTGATACCTTTATTGGCTAACCAGAAAATTATATGTTCGCAAGCTTTCAGAGCACAGTGGCTCCTTCTTCAGGCAAGATTACATTTGAAATAATAAGAAAGACACATTAGATAGTAAGCATCTAATGTGTCTTTCTTATTATTTCAAATGTAATCTTGCCTGAAGAAGGAGCCACTGTGCTCTGAAAGCTTGCGAACATATAATTTTCTGGTTAGCCAATAAAGGTATCACCTTAAGAATGCTCTTGTCATAATTGGACGGAAAAGTATTCACAACAAAAAAAGATTAAAATCGTAGCGGGTGCTACTAGGTATGAACCATGCTGGGAGTCCAAACATTTACATAGGCCCATTTTCCTTTTTGTAATTTTTAATTTTTATTGTAAAAGATTAAAATATTGTTGTTTTTTTTGCCTAAAATACAAAGGAAATGTGTCATGAGAGCGGTGTTCAAATATACCAGGACAGGGGATATATATACCAATATGGGGCCAGGATGAGTGACGGGACATATATACCAGGAGAAGGACTGTGTGTGTGTGTATACAGTACAGACCAAACGTTTGGACACACCTTCTCATTTAAAGATTTTTCTGTATTTTCATGACTATGAAAATTGTACATTCACACTGAAGGCATCAAAACTATGAATTAACACATGTGGAATTATATACTTAACAAAAAAGTGTGAAACAACTGAAAATATGTCTTATATTCTAGGTTCTTCAAAGTAGCCACCTTTTCCTTTGATGACTGCTTTGCACACTCTTGGCATTCTCTTGATGAGCTTCAAGAGGTAGTAACCGGAAATGGTTTTCACTTCACAACAAGACTGGCCACCATCTTCCCATAACCTAGAGCAGGGAAGTCCATAGATCCCTACTAGCAAACTCCCTGGCTAATTAGTTCACATAGCATAATACAGGGACCTAGGTGAAATATACCACCATCATTCACTTTCCGCTGGTCCTGTAACCGTATATACACACATCCAGCTTCTGTCACCAAATAAAGTATGGCTCATAAACATGACGTGACTTAACAATTCCTTTTAAACGATAGTGAGATGAAAATCGTGTGTCTGGCAACTGTTCATGGCATAATTTAATAACTTAACTAAATATTAAACATACCATTAGTTGAGAAAAGGTTGCTTTGTGGAATGTACTCAGCAAATAGTAAAACATTTCTACTAAATGAATCCTATTCATTACTTTCATGTGACAACAACTTCTCTGACACCACCACATAACACAGTGAAGCTGACAATGGAATCTGACCTGCTAATGGGATTACTGAAGATTCCATGTTCTGCCAGCCTGCATCCCCCCAATGATATGTCACCATTAGTCCATGTAATCACTGGCGAACACTTCATTTCCCGCACTTCATACACAAATCAGACATGTCTCAAGTTATTAGACATTTAATCCCTCACTTAATTTGTGAGATTAGAAACAACCAGTTATCTGTCTTCATGTATTTACACAGCTAATTTGTCTTACTACAGTATGTGGCATGAATTTTTTATCCGTCCTAAATGAGTGTGCCATCCAAGCTTTGAAAAAGATTTTCCCAACACAAATGGTCATCTGTTTTAAAGCCTGTAGATTAGATTCAAGACTGTGGATTGTCACTCCAATCGTCTTCTCTGGAGGCGACAGCATAATTGTAACTCAACATATTTGGCTGTTGGGAGTTTCTACTGAGCAGCAAGATGTATGAAAGTTTGCGGAGTTATTTTCTAATATATTTTCACTTATATATAGGGACTTTTATCTTTATTCCTTCCCCATCGCTTTTGAAACTAACTTTATTGGTACGGTAATTATTTGGCCAATCCCTGTATATATACCCTAATAAGACACATACATTATAGAAATGAAGTCCAGTGCTCCAGACCTCTCTTAATGAGTCAAATGTAAAGTATTCTAAAGGCTGTGCAGTATTTGGAAGATGAATACTTGGTACGACCGACACGGGTAGGTCCAGTGGACGACACAACAAACACCAACAACCGGATGGGTTTGGGAGAGGAAGGCCCTAACAGTAGTGAGCAAGGGATGGGGGGCCTCCTAATCACATCCTATGCCTAACCCTAAGCTCCCCTGATGCCCTTTTCGGGTCCTTCCCTCCACCACCGTCACATGCCTAGTCCCTAGCTGTCACCTCACTATAACCCTGGTTAGTGCACTGGCCGGCAAGGATACTAGCCTCACCACTTCAGATGGTATAAACACAAGGGGTAGTGACAAGCATGAGACAGAAAAAGAAAGGGAACAAGAAACTTAGCTCTAGCCTCTGCTGCCAAGCTCCATGCAACATAGGACATGGAATCAGGAAACCAAACCCTACAGAAGTAGCAGATAAACTGCTGGCACCATATAGCTCCAAACTCCTAGGCAGACATAAACCCTTGCTGGCAAAAAAAGGAAAAAAGGCACATTTAAATCATAGCAGAACTAAAGCTGCTTCGAAACCAAAAATGAATCGTGACACACTTTCCGGCAGGGCCAGGTGACCATCGGATGTATATAGGGCCCCCTGACTATTCTCCAGTGGCAGCTGTAGGAGAAGATATGGATCGGGCAGTAGATAAGAATCTAATCTAAGGTGAAAGGCTAGCTAATTATATAATTTACAAAGCCATCAAAAAGTTTTTAGAAGACTGCAGCTCCTGGAAAAAGAGGACTTCTGACTCCTGTAAGACTTGGCAAATACCCAAGGGGTCATCAAAGCCTCCAAAAGCCTACCAGATGTCAGCCAACTCTCTGGCCATTTCTTACTCAAGCAGGCCATAACATGGATATTACTGTACAGTACTTAAAGAAATGTAAGGAGATATTTCCCTGCACAGATTTAATTTACTGAGGTGTAATTTAAGTGAAGGTCACTGAAGCCACGTACTCCAACTTTACCATCACGTATGTCAAATTATCTAGAGTAATCTACAACATCAGTAAAAAGAATTCACCGAGTCCATCACTACACCGATCCCCAGCATCTCATGTGTGATATGATTTAGAAACACGCTGATAGTATTTCAATACTGTGAGCAGTGAATATCATACTTTGATAGTTCTCTATATTTCATGGTGGTTTTCATTTACGTTACATCAACTTTACCTTGGCATTTCAACCCAAAGACTTTCATCATGTACAATCCAGCCTGACTTGTCCTTGGCGTTTTAATTACTGCAGAGTAAGGTGATCCGATGTCCTGTCTGTAGTGTTGTTTTATGAAATAGTTGGAATGATCAAAATTTTTAGAAAGGATATTGCCATATATTATATTTAATTATTTGCAAATATATATGATACACTGATATACTAAAACTACGAAATTAGTTCCAGTTACAGGGCAAATTGAACATTCTGTCTGCAAAGCTGATCTTGGTTTGCTAAGATACAGCAGCTCCTACTCCCTCCTAGGACACTCCAATCACATGATTGTTATGCTTTGCAAAATGTATGCACAACTATCAAGAAGACAGAGATGGTAATATACCATTTCTGCTTTCTCGATGGGAACTTTGGCTGGCCTATGACAGCTGGCTTCCCACTCCTGCACTTGAATGAACTCGCTGTGATTTACTCCAAGTGGACACTCAAAATCATCCTTGGAGAGTCATGTGGTGACCGTCCTATCGTGTTAGGATATTGAGCGGGCCACAAGTAGTTAGAGAACTTGTCAGCACAATTTGGTAGACATGGCTGTAATTGCCCTGTAATACTGATTAAACTGGGACCTTTGGTGAAAAAATCCACTTTATTGTTCTTCTTTAATCACCATTTGAGGTTTTCTGCTAATTAGATTTCGGTGCACAGGGGCTGGACTGTGCACTGAGTCTCCTCATCCCTGTCTGTGATTCCATAGCCCCTCCTCATATCTCATCTGTTTGAAGAAGAGATTTCAATAGAGGAAGCAGTGACTTGCTATTCAAACAGAGGAGACAGGCGGAGGGGTCGGGAATCACAGACGGGGAGGAGAAGACCCAGTGCACAACCCAGCCCCTGGGCACAGAAATCTAATTAGCAGAAAACTTTAAATACTGATTAAAGAAGAACCACAGAGCAGATTTCTTCACCAAAGGTATAAATGTAATCTTTGTAACAGTGTCCTTACAGCCACAAATTTACATTACAAAATTGTGTTGACAGGTTCTTTTTAAGGATTGAGAAACTGTACTGTAAAGATTTGCACCTCCTGGGTTTTAGTCTCGCTTTTGGTTTTGGCAAATACATTGTGAAAGTGACCCTAACTCATCTTAATAATTTTCCTACATCAATTAGAAATAGCTGACTCGATCGTTTTATTATTAATCATTTTATTAATTTACAATGGGCAATTTTCATGATATAATTAGAATCATACATCTTGCTATAACAAAATTACAGAAAACAGCCATTTATTTCATACCCTAACACGGAAATGGTTAAAAAAGTAATAAAAGTGGAATTTTAATAAAAATGAAGTACAAATACAGTTTTCGGCTGAAGAATATTTCTATATTTCTTATTAGTTTTAAAGCACCAACATATTGTACAGAGCTTGTCGCAACTCACATCAATGCTGTCTCCCGTGGGGCTCACAGTCTTGATGTCCTTCTCTGAGACCCCACACACTGTGCTATAACACTCTATCAGGACCCCAGTAATGTAATCCATTTGGTTAGTGACTGCAGATGGATGAATATTGTTTTTTTTACCAGGTTTATACAGTACATATGTGAGGGTTCTTTCTCCCCACTGTCTCTATGCTTCTATATCACATTCTGCGTCTTTACAGTTCAAGCTTGGATCGCTCAGACTCCGGAATGCCGCAGACCCTTCTGGAATCATCAAAGAGTTAATTGATTATTGCTTGAGCTGTGCCACAGAATTACATGGTAGAAATGAACATCTGCTGAAGGAAAATGAAAGGCTGCGACAGGACTGGAATGACATGCATGAACAGTAAGAAATGTTTTTTTTACATGCACTTCTATGTAGCAACACACATAATCT
Source organism: Oophaga pumilio (assembly GCA_009801035.1). Classification (NCBI taxonomy): domain Eukaryota; kingdom Metazoa; phylum Chordata; class Amphibia; order Anura; family Dendrobatidae; genus Oophaga; species Oophaga pumilio. The sequence goes on along the minus strand of VIAB01002895.1, from coordinate 147,568 downwards.
GTTGGTACTGTGAAACCTCTCAGGACAAAAAACAGGATTAAAAATGTCCATTGAAGGTCATTTAAATGCAACTTTCATTTTCTAAGTTGAACTAGAAAAGTGATGTGAAATCCTCCTGTCACCCCTGTAATGAGCCTTTTGCCAATATTTAGGCATAAGCCATATTTAAAGACAAAACCCAATAAAAAAAACAAAAAAACAAAATGAGAATATACCCTGGAGCAAGTAAATAGTAATAGTACATCTAAATAACATAGAGTACTTAGTTGACCCTATTTTGATCAAAAAAGTATTAAAACCTTACATTGTGTCAAACAACTTCAATGTGAATAAGGGCGAGGAAAAGGGAACCTTGCCCCTGTTTGTACAAAGTGCAAGAGATTACAGCAAAACCAAAGAAATCAACTGGATTATAAGCTGGTATACATGCAAAATGTAAGAGCACATTCACTCTGTGGCCATTTCACAGACAAAACCCAATAAAAAACAAAATGAACATGTACCCTTGAGCAAGTAAATAAGAAAATAGTCATAGTACATACAGGTGCTTCTCACAACATTAGAATATCATCAAAAGGTTAATTTGTTTCAGTTCTTCAATACAAAAAGTGAAACCCATATATTATATAGAGTCATTATAAACAGTGATCTATTTCACATGTTTATTTCTGTTTATGTTTATGATTATGGCTTACAGCCAATGAAAATCTAAAAGTCATTATCTCTGTAAATTAGGAAAATTAGTAAATAAAACACCTGCAAAGGCTTCCTAAGCGTTTAAAAAGGTCCTTTAGTCTGTTTCAGTAGGCCCCACAATCATGGGGAAGACTGCTGACTTAACAGATGTCCAGAACGCAGTCATTGACACACTTCACAAGGAGGGTAAGCCACTAAAGGCCATTGCTAAAGAAGCTGGTTGTTCACAGAGTGCTGTATCCAAGCATATTAATGGAAAGTTAAGTGGAAGGAAAAAGTGTTTTTAAAAAAAGGTGCACAAACAACCAGGATAACCACAGCCTTGCAAGGATTGTTTAGAAAAGGCCATTCAAAAATTTGGGGGAGATTCACAAGGAGTGGACTGCTGCTGGAGTCATTTCTCTAAGAGCTACCACATCGTCGTGTCCAGTACATGGGCTACAAGTGTCGCTTTCCTTGTGTCAAGCCACTCATACCAAATAGACAACGCCTGAAGCATCTTACCTGGGCCAAGGAGAAAAAATAACTGGACTGTTGCTCAGTGGTCCAAGGTGTTGTTTTCAGATTAAGGTAAATTTTACATTTTATTTAGAAATCAAGGTCCCAGAGTCTGGAGGAAGAGTGGAGAGGCCACAATCCAAGCTGCTTGAGGTCTAGTGTGAATTTTCCACAATCAGTGATGGTTTGGGGAGTCATGTCATCTGCTGGTGTAGGTCCACTCTGTTTTATCAATACCAAAGTCAGCGCAGCCATCTGCCAGGAAATTTTAGAGCACTTCATGCTTCCCTCTGCCAACAAGCTTTTTGGAGATGGAAATTTCATTTTCCAACAGGACTTGGCACCCGTCCACACTGCGAAAAGTACCAATACCTGGTTTAAAAACAACGGTATCACTGTGTTTGATTGGCCAGAAAACTCGCCTGACCTTAACCCCACAGAAAATCTATGGGGTATTGTCAAGAGGAAGATGAGAGACACCAGACCCAACAATGCAGATGAGCTGAAGGCTGCTATCAAAGCAACCTGGGCTTCCATAACTCCTCAGCAGTGCCACAGACTGATCGCCTCCATGCCAAGCCGAATTGATGCAGTATCTGATCCAAAAAGAGCCCCAAACAAGTATTGAGTGCGATTACTGAACATACATTTCAGTAGACCAAAATTTTGAATTTTAAAATCATTTTTCAATCTGGTGTTATAAAGTATTCTAATTTACTGAGATAATGACTTTTTGGTTTTCATTGGCTGTAAGCCATAATCATCAACATTAACAGAAATAAACACTTGATATAGATCACTCTGTGTGTAATGACTATATAATATCTGAGTTTCACTTTTTGTATTGAAGAACTGAAATAAATTAACTTTTTGATGATATTCTAATTTTGTGAGACTCACCTGTATATATAACATAGGTTACTTGGTTAACGCTATTTTGATTAAAAAAATACGTAAAAGCCATCCCATCATGACAAGGTAACCTTCGGGATGGTCCTAGCCTGTCTTTAGTATTGAAACATTACCTTGTGTTAAAAATGACAATGATCAAATGAGCTATTTTTTATGCAATATAGCATTAACTAAGTACCCAAAATGTATGCTGATTTTGTTTTGTTTTTATTGTTTTATTGGGTTTTGTCTGTGAAGTGGCCACAATGTGGAGTGTGAATGTGCTCTTACACTTTTACCTTATGATAGTCTTACCTTATTATAGTCCGGCTCGCTTGTAAGCCATGTTTCTTTTGGCAAAATTACTTTTTATTGTGAACAGTAAAGCAAGTTGAAGATAAAATAATCTCTAAAAGGCCTAAAGTTAAAGATGACACATTTCCTTTGTATTTTAGGCAGAAATGTATATATTATATTTTTTTACATTTTAAAAATTACAAAAAAGTTTGGACACCCTTGGAGATTTGTGTGTTCATATAAAACTTGGACCTAGGTTTCAGACCTTAACCCTTTCCCAATATGTTCGGCGCTGCAGGAGCTGCGTTCCTGCAAACCATCATATATATATTGCCTGATGATCGAGCGTGCTAACGCTGAGCGCTGTCGCGATGAAATGCAGTTATCAGCTCTATATGAGTACTGCTGTACTCAGGAGAAATTGCACAACAAATTTTGGGGTCCATTTTCTCCTGCTATCCTAGTGAAAATAAAAAAATTGAGGTTAAAATGTTTTATTTTCAAAAAACCTTTATTTTCATTTTTACAGATCAATGTTGTAAATTTCTGTGAAGCACCTGTGGGTTCAAGATGCTCACCACACATGGAGATACATTCCTTGAGGGGTTTAGTTTCCAAATGGGGTCACTTGTTGGGGATTTCCACTGTTTAGGCACATTAGGGGCTCTCCAAACATGGCATGACATCCGCTAATGATTCCAGCAAATTTTGCCTTCAAAAATTCAATTGTTGCTCCTTCCCTTAAGAGCCCAGTGGGGTGTTCAAACAGTATGTTTTCCCCCACATATGGGGTATTGCCGTGCTCAGGAGAAATTGCACAACAAATTTTGAGGTCCACTGTCTCCTATTACCCTTGTGAAAATAAAAAAAAATTGGGGTCTAAAGGAAAATTTTAGTAAAATAAAAGTTAAAGGTTAATTTTTTTCTTCCACTTCTCTTCAGTTCCTGTGAAGCACCTGAAGGGTTAATAAACTCCTTGAATGTGGTTTTAAGGATATTGAGGGGTGCAGGTTTGAGAATGGTGTCACTTCTGGGTATTTTCTGTCATATAGCCCCATTAAAGTCACTTTGAATGAAAAAAAAATGGCTTAGTAAATTTTGTAGTAAAAATGAGAAATCGCTGGTCAACTTCTAACAAAAAAAATGTTTAAAAAAAATTGTGCTCATGTAAAGTAGACATGTGGGAAATGTTATTTATTATCTACTTTGTGTGGCCTAACTCTCAGAATTAAGGGCATTCAAATAAAAGTTTGAAAATTGCAACATATTTGCTAAATTTCTGATATTTTCACAAATAAATGCAAGTTATATCTAACAAATTTTACCACTATAATGAAGTACAATATGTCACGAAAAAACATTCTCAAAATCACTAGGATCTATTGAAGCGTTCCAGAGTTATTACCTCATAAAGTGACACTGGTAAGAATTAAAAAATAGGCTTGGTCAGGAAGGTGAAAATGGACAAATTAGAACCCCCGCCTGACTACATACGACCTTCAGAAAGATTTAGCAGACTCTAGAGTTGTGGTACATTGTTCTACTGCACAAGCCTTTGCATCGGCCCATTTTTTTTTTTTTAAATGTAAAAGATGAAAATATATATATATTTTATTTGCATAACATACAAAAGGAAATGTGTCATCTTTAACTTTAGGCCTTTTAGAGATCATCTCACCTTCAACTTCATTAAAAAGGTTGTCTACTACATTCTATAGTACCCCGACAGATTTAAACCTTGTAAAGAAGTATTTTTGTAATTACCTCTTGTTGTCATCTGTGCCTGTGAGCGGCATTACCTCTGACCGCTCTCTCGGTGTCGCGTGACTTTGGCTTCTGGCTCCGCTATCACATCATGTCAAGTTCCAGATCTCCTGTGTTCCCCCGGGTGTGACTCAGTTGCGGTCACCCCTCCTGATTGATTGGGCTGTGGGCAGTGTTTCACCGCATGTCACAGCCTTGTATCCAGTGTGCGCGTGCGGCTAATGAAAGCAGAGAGAGGGAAAGTGCGCTCTGGATACCGGGCTGTGACGTGCCCTGAGCATATCTCCAAATCAACAAAAGAATGGCTTTGCCAAAAGATTATCCTAGTATTGGAGTGGCCCAGCTAGAGCCTAGAACTGAATCCAATTGAGAACCTGTGGTTTGGCAGATTTGGAGAGCAACACCGAGGAAGAGTGGCCAAAGATTGCCAATTCTTGATGTGCCGTTCTGATAGACTCCTACCCCCAAAAATGCTGACATTAATTCAAAGGATACTTCAACAAAGTGTTAGTTTAAGATTGAAACCACATTATTTTATTTTATTTTTCCACCAAAAAGATTTCAGTTTCTTTTTTCAATTCAATTGTTCTGATTATGACATCTTAACAGGGGTGTGTAGACTTTTTATATTTACTTTATAGGTTGAAATACTGAACCATGATGTGAAAAAGACTTAAAGCCCCACTTCAGTGATTTTTTTTTTATTTGCCCCTTTGATAGGTATCATATGTGTAAGTGTCCCGAAGGTAGTCACATACTCACCGGTTGCCACCCTCATGTTCTGACTTAAGTCATTTCTTTTAAACATTGTAAGGTTTGGAAACCCGGAAGTGGGTAAAAGAAGTGACATGCCCATTCCTTAAGTCACTTACACAAGGGAGATGCCCACTCTCTGTATTGAACATTAAAGAGTGAAAGCCGCTGGTACTGGAACCCCCATAAGAACAACGGCAAAGCCCCCTCAGGAGAACTACTGCCAATGTTTCCTGTATTGGCTTCCCCTGGGAAGACTTGGCTGCTGTGATGGCGTCTAAATGTCATCTTGTGCACATTTCCTAAAATGAGCACTTCCTGAAACACCAATCAAAAAACTTTTCGGATGCCTCAAAAAACTTAGCCTTACATCATAGATTAGTGCTGATCACAGAGTTTACAGCAGTAGGATAATTTGTGACTGTCCTGTTCTTACTAACCAAAAAGCTCTGTAAAAGGCTCACAGCCACTTTATAATTTTTTTTTTCTTTTTTTTTTAGGCTTGATAAATTTGTAAGCAGCAAGGAGGAACTGGAGCAAGGTCTTTATACTCGATTTACATTGGTGCTAAATGAAAAGAAGGCAAAGATTAGAAGTCTTAACCAAAAGTTGTCACAGACTGGACAAAAGGTGTCAGAGAAGAGGTATGTGCAGAAATGGGTTGTGGATATTTTTTATCAATACTTACAAGTGCTGGAGACAGAAAATGTGACCACCCTTCTCTCATTATCATCTGGCGACACCAGTCTACACATTGTACCATGTAAGAGCATGACATGATGGCATTTGAAGGAGGTCTTGGGCTATTTTGCTATGTTCACACGTTGCGCTTTTCCTGTGTTTTTTCTGCAGGCAAAACCTGCTCTCTTGGCCCTAAAGTAGTTGCTTTCAAAAAGCAGGTTTTGCAGCTTTTTTGTCTTTTTGGTTCAGATTACATGTGTCATTTACATGCTTAATAAAGTTAGTTTTATTCACCAAAGATGCATCAAAGGTTCACGGTTGCGTTTTTTTGCAGCGTTTTTGCACTTACTCATTGCATTCTATGGTGAAAAAAATGCTGCAAAAAAGTTGACATGCTGCAGATTTGAAAAAACAAAGTTTTTTAATTCAGCCAGGAAAAAAACAAAAGCAACTGTGTGCATGAGATTTTTGGATTCTCATAGCTTTTGCAGATGCTGTAAAAAGTAGATCTAAATTTGCAGCAAAAAATAATGCTGCAAAAATGCAACGTGTGAACATAGCAGCCAAACACGCCAACATCCACAGGTTCAGCCGACAGTCTAATGTGTATAGGGTTATCCCAACTGTCCCCAGATAGATGATGTCGGAGAATTAATGGATCGGCATGTCCTTATTTCAGACGCTATTTCAGAGTTCAGCTCTGCCAGAAATGTCTGGCAGCTGCTCTGTCATACAGAACAGAAGAGCCCTCAGTCAGCTGAGCGCTCCTGTGTATGGGGAACTTGGAGTAGATAATTGTTGGCTGAACCATCAACCAAACCAAAGTTCAGCTAACTATGGTGTAAGATGGTTTAAGTACATAGGTAGAGCTGTAGATCCTCATGATTGATGACAGTGGGCTCTTTGTTAGTTGTAATAGCGATCACTTCAGCAAGCCATTCACTAATATAAAAAAATAGTCACTTATTAGATGGATCTCAACGATTGTTTCTCTTTGTTCCACAGTAGCAGTTCCCTTCCATTTGATACTCTCCCGATTGCAGACTACAGTGGTTCAACGGATGAGGAAAGCTCCGAGGTTAAAGAGGAGACTGGTATGAGAAAAGTGGAATTAGTAAATATGCAAAATTATAATATCCAAAATGCAATGCACTATAAAATACATATTATATACCGCAATATTGTTTTTTGCATCTTTTCAACCTCTCTCATATAAAATGTGGCTTGTCTGCATCCTGCTGGGAACTGGCAGTTTAAAGGAAACGAAACAAAGAGAATTCACACAAAAAAATCCTAGTAATTTCTCTTTCAGTATCGTTTTTTCTTTATTCCTATTTTGCCTCTTGTCACAACTTAACTTATAGACGCATAGAGAAATCTTCTAAAACTAAGAGGCGCATACAGTTATCTTCCGAGTATCCGCAGCTCTGCCATGTCCCTCTCCTGCCCGCTGTGCAGTGTGGCTATAAGGGGATGTCCACGTTGAGTTGTGACTTTGTTCTTTGTGTGGACTGTTTTAACAGAGCTTCCATTTCGCCCGAAACTCTTATTTTCAAGACGTCAATCAGAAGCCTCAGTGGAGCCAGTGACGTGTGGATCAAACGCAGTGTAACCCTGACTTATAAAAATTGTATAATAGAAAAACTGTTTTTGTTGATCACAGTATCGGTTTCATCTTTCTAGAGCAGTATTTGATTTGTTGTAATGGGCCGTGCACTAGATATGGCCAGCGAATAATCTTTGACAAAAAACAGTATTTGGTTTTTAATATATAGAATAGGATGCAGATTATGTTAATATAATAGTGTCTGTTAACTCATTAAGGACCAGTAATTTTTTCTTTTTTTTTCCTCTATGAACTATATATTTTTTTTTCATTTTTCCATCGACATACTTGTTTGAGCTTTTGCTTTTTTTTTTGTAAGATGAGTTGTAGGTTTGAATGCCACCATTCATTTTATCATGCAAGGTGTTGAGAAAGATATTGCAAGTGGGATGAAGCAGTGAAAAAAATGTAAGTTTGGGTTCGGATTTTATGGCGTTCATTATATGATAAAGTGACCTGTGAAAACGTATATAGGTTTTTATTATTGTAATAGTTTAAAAAATTCAGAACTTTGTTACTGAATGGGTTTCTTACCTTTATACTGTATTTTGAGATTGTTTTTTTATGAATGTAAAAATACCAGATATACTTATTTTTTTCTTAAGTTTGAAATTGGGAAAAAGGGGAGGGTTCTATATTTTTATTGATTTTAATGTTTTTAATATTTTTAAACCTTTTTTTTTTACTTACCATAGCTTTTCTGTCCCCTTAGGGAACTTGAACTCGCAATCCTTTTTACTGCAATATCAAAGTATTGCAGTATATATTGTAGATAATTGTCTCATATGGCTGGGCTACACGGGAGTTCCAACATGGCAGTCTTGAGAGCCTTCAGCAGGATTCTGACTACCATGGTAACCCTTCCGCATCCCATGATAGTTTCGTGGTTTGCCCAAGGGTGCTGGTGCACATATGATTAAGCCATTGAAATGCTACTGACAGTGATTTTTCTAATTGCTGAGTGTCTGACCACTGGAACTCCCACCGATCCTGATATCCAGGGCTCTGAAAAGCACTGCGTGAATGGAGCTATGGTGGATCATTCTAATGGGACCGCTGGAGATAGCCAGTCTTCTGCATTCCCATAAGAATGACTAGAGAAACAGTGATTAGGATAGGCTACCAATCCATTCACACAGGGATATTGAGAGCCCTGGTTATCAAGATCGGTGAGTGTTTTATCTGTCTAACCCCCAGTGATCAGGAAGTTAACCTCTATCCATCGGATAGGGTGGTATATTCCAAACTTTAAAATACTCTTTAAATTCTGTGAGTGTTTAGTCCATAGTTTAGTGGAAACGGGTCAGTTGGTCGGTCCACAAATTACTATATGTTCTACAGTCAGTCTGTTCTCAGCTTGATGAAACACTATGGTCGATCGGTCAGTCACCAGTGTAGTGCATGTGCTACAGTCGGTCGGTCAGTTCTCAGCCTGATGAAACTATGGTCAGTCGGTCAGTCCACAGTGTAGTGCATGTGCTGCATTCGGTCATTTATCAGCCTGATGAAACTCTATGATCAGTTGGTCAGTCCACAGTGTAGTGCATGTGCTGCAGTAAATTTTATGTTTGGACAACCAGTGGTCCAGTGTAATCAGTGCTGCCTGTAGGTCCACAGCCTAGTGTAAATGCTGTAGTAGTTCATCAGTGCACAGGTTTTTTTTTACCATTTCTATTTTTTGTTTTAATCTGGAGCTATAATTGTGGACCTACAATGTTGATTTTATATAATAATATATAGTTTTCTAGTTAATGTCATCTACATTCATTGCGCTATGAACTCATGTTACAGCCTTCTTGGAGTCATGACTTACGTTTTCATCTTTTCTATAAGTGTATTTCCTCACACCCTCATTGCGCACCATCACTCGTGGTTTACGCACTTAAAGAGAAGTATGTCCATTAAAAATAGTACAGTAGTGCTGATACAGCCAAGGTTTAGGCATATGAAATCTCTCTTGTGCAATGCCAATCCAGTACTATAGCAGGAAAAGCGAAATGATCAGTCATCTGTAAACTGTGAGCTGTGATGAGAGATGTCAGTACAACTCTACACCTGCTTCCTCTTTACACTATTACTACTACATATGCGTGCTGGAAAGAATTTGTGTACGTTGTCTAGAAAATAAAACTAATGCGTTAAACATTTCCAAGACAGGTCAACAAGTTAAAGTGCGCCAATACTGAACTGTTGATCATCTGCTGGACGGTGGAAAAAGTTATTTCATTTCACTGTTTTTTGTCACATTTCTACACTACGCCTTAGTGTTTAATTATGCAAGAAATCAATCATCAGTCTTGTCCTAGTTTTATTAATGACATGAACATATATATTTACTTTTTAGATGTAATCTTTTACTTTTAGAGTTGTGCTGCCATATTGAAGGCACAGTGCAACATGTAGAGACTTTAAGATGATAGACGTAAATGAGACCAATGGCAGAAGAAGTATTTCTTAGCTTCATACGGCCTCCAGGATACATCTTCTCCACAGACTCCATACAGACTCCATACAGACTCCATACAGACTCCATACAGACTCCATACAGACTCCATACAGACTCCATACAGACTCCATACAGACTCCATACAGACTCCATACACTCTCCATACACTCTCCATACAGTATCCATACATTCTCCATACACTCTCAATACAGTCTCCATACAGTCTTCCATGCAGCTCTCTTTCTCTCTCCCAGTTTCAAGCATCATGCATACGACTTTTTGCATGTTGGCTTATATTATGATGCCAAAACCAGCTGCTTTTATGGAAAAGGACAGAGTACTTATGCGATATGAAATAAAACTTTTTTTTATGCTGATGTATTTTAATACAGAATTAGGCTTTACAGAAAACATGACAGGCTTTTTCAGAATTGTTAACCCCTTAACATAGCACTTTTTTCAGCTTTGCTTTCTTGCCTATCTGGTTGCCAGCAGTCCAATAAAGCTACTGCACCAATTAAGCATTATTGGCACAACTTTTTATTTTTGGTGAACCCCAAAAAGGTTTTGTAAAACCTAACAGATCCTTCAAAAGAAAGCTTGACCATGTTTTCCCCTATGAAGTACATGTATTTGAATGTGCATTTCTATGAAATAGGTTTACAAATTGTGGTGTATAAATTGCTATATAATTTATATCAGAGACAGAAAAGCTTCCTGGATCTATTCTGGTTGAAGGGGTACAGAGAAGATTAGTACAAGTACCTGTAATGTTATGCATTTTAGCCAATCAGAATTGATTATTTATTGCATGCCTCGCTAAAATGCATCGCAACAGTCCCTATAGAATTGCTTGCATCTCTACTGGAAATGTTCTCCTTTGATAACGTGGCTCTCCACTTTCATTTGAGCGCAGATCATTTATTTTATGAAACTGTCTGACAGTTACCACCTAGGAGAGGTAGCTAACCTAGGTGGTAACTGACCTTTTACAAAGCCTTGCAATATTACCAGGGATACATGCCAAGTCAGAAACTCATCTATAGAGACTCTGTTGTTTGCCCCTCATCAGTGTAGAGCAGAGTCTACTTGACTAAAAGGCTAACAACCTTGAAACTGGCAGTCTGTAGATGAGTTTCTGGCTTGGCATTCATCTCTCTAGATGTTGCAAGACTTGTTTAAAGGGTCAGACATTGACTTATAGCTACCTCTCCTACTTTGTGCTTACAGTATTGAGATAGTTTCTTTTGTTCTGTGGAAGCAAATTTACATATATTTTTCCCATGTAGCATTGACCTAAGATTGACCTACAGTCATGGTCAAAAGTGTTGGCATCCTTGAAATTGTCACAGAAAATGAAGTATTTCTCCTAGAAAATTATTGCAATTTATAACATTTTGTTCTACACATGTTTATTTACTTTATGTGTATTGGAACACACAAAAAAACAGGAAAAAAGTCAAATTGTACATAATTTCACACAAAACCCCCAAAATGGTTGCACACCCTTTGGAATAAATAACTGCAATTAATCACTTCCTATAACCATCAACAAGTTTCTTACACCTCTTGACTGAAATTTTGGACTACTCTTCTTTTGCAAACTTCTCCAGGTCTCAAATATTTGAAGGGTACCGTCTGGACTCATTGCTGTTCATTTCAGAACTCTCCAGCGCTTTGTTTCCATCCATTTCTGGGTGCTTCTTAAAGTATAATTTAGGTCATTGTCCTGCTGGAAGACCCATGACCTAGTACGCAAAGCAAGCTTTCTGAAACTGGACACTACATTGCGACCCAAAATCCTTTGGTAATCTTCAGATTTCATGATGCATTCCACACAGTGAAGGCATCCAGTGCCAGAGGCTGCAAAATGAACCCAAAACATTTTTGAACCTCCACCACATATGACTGTAGGTATTGTGTTCTTTTCTTTGTAGGCCTCATTCTGTTTTTAGTAAACAGTAGATTGATGTGCTTTACCAATAAGCTCTATCTTGGTCTCATCTGTCCACAACACACTTTCCAATCCAGAAGGATTTTGGCTTACTCGTACATTTTGGCAAACTACAGACTACCTAGCTTTTTTTGTCTCTGTGTCAGAAGTGGGGTCCTTTTGAGTCTCCTGCCATAGGGTTTCATTTTATTCAAATGTCGCCAGATAAAGTGCGCTGACACTAATGCACCCTGAGCCTGTAGGACAGCTTGAATTTCTTTGAAACTTGATTGTTGCTGCTTGTCCACCATCTGGACTATCCTGAGTTGCAACCTTTCATCAATTTTTCTCTGCCGTCCACGTCGACGGAGATTAGCTACAGTGCCATGGGTTGCAAACTTCTTGATTATGTTGCACACCGTGGACAAAGGAACATCAAGATCTATGGACTTGTAACCTTGAGAATGTTGATATTGTTCAAAAATTTTGGTTCTCAAGCCCTCAGACAGTTCTTTCTCCTCTTTTTGTTCTCCATGCGTGGACACACAATTCAAAGATTGAGTCAACTTCTCCCCTTTTTATCTGGTTTCAGGTGTGTTTTTCATATTGCCCACACCTGTTACTTGCCACAAGTAAGTTTGAATGAGCAACACATGTTTACCCACAATTTTGGAAAGGTGTCAACAATTTTGTCTGTCTCAATTTTGGGGTTTTGTGTCAAATGATGTCCAATTTACCTTTTTTTCTGTTTTTCGTGTTACAATACACACAAAGGAAATAAACGAGTATAACAAAACGTGTACAGTCATGGCCAAAAGTTTTGAGAATGACACAAATATTATATTTTCACATGATCTATTGCCCTCTAGTTTTTATGTTTGTTTGACAGATGTTTTTATCACAGACAGAAATATATTTGCAAACATATGAGTAACAAAAGCTTATATTGACAGTTAGAATGAGTTAATGCGGCAAGTCAATATTTGCAGTGTTGACCCTTCTTCTTCAGGACCTCTGCAATTCTCCCTGGCATGCTCTCAATCAACTTCTGGACCAAATCCTGACTGATAGCAGTCCATTCTTGCACAATCAATGCTTTAATTTTGTCTGAATTTTTAGGTTTTTGTTTGTCCACCCGTCTCTTGATGATTGACCACAAGTTCTCAATGGGATTAAGATCTGGGGAGTTTCTAGGCCATGGACCCAAAATCTCTATGTTTTGTTCCCTGAGCCATTTAGTTATCACCTTTGCTTTATGGCAAGGTGCTCCATCATGCTGGAAAAGGCATTGTTGATCGCCAAACTGCTCTTGGAGGGTTGGGAGAAGTTGCTCTTGGAGGACATTCTGGTACCATTCTTTATTCATGGCTGTGTTTTTAGGCAAGACTGTGAGAGAGCCGATTCCCTTGGCTGAGAAGCAACCCCACCCATGAATGGTTTCAGGATGCTTAACAGTTGGCATGAGACAAGACTGGAGGTAGCGCTCACCTTGTCTTCTCCGAATGAGGCGTTTTCCTGATGTCCCAAACAATCGAAAAGGGGATTCATCAGAGAAAATAACTTAACCCCAGTCCTCAGCAGTCCACTGCCTGTACCTTTTGCAGAATATCAGTCTGTCCATGATGTTTTTTCTGGAGAGAAGTGGCTTCTTTGCTGCCCTCCTTGAGACCAGGCCTTGCTCCAAGAGTCTCCGCCTCACAGTGCGTGCAGATGCACTCACACCTGCCTGCTGCCATTCCTGAGCAAGCTCTGCACTGCTGGTAGCCCGCAGCTTAAACACTTTTAAGAGACGGTCCTGGCGCTTGCTGGTCTTTCTTGGGCGCCCTGGAGCCTTTTTGGCAACAATGGAGCCTCTCTCCTTGAAGTTCTTGATGATGCGATAGATTGTTGACTGAGGTGCAATCTTTCTAGCTGCGATACTCTTCCCTGTTAGGCCATTTTTGTGCATTGCAATGATGACTGCACGTGTTTCTTTAGTGATAACCATGGTTAACAGAAGAGAAACAATGATGCCAAGCACCAGCCTCCTTTTAAAGTGTCCAGTGGTGTCATTCTTACTTAATCATGACAGATTGATCTCCAGCCATGTCCTCATCAACACCCACACCTGTGTTAATGGAGCAATCACTGAAAAGAGGTTAGCTGGTCCTTTTAAGGCAGGGCTGCAATGATGTTGAAATGTGTTTTGGGGGATAAAGTTCATTTTCTAGCCAAATATTGACTTTGCAAGTAATTGCTGTTAAGCTGATCACTCTTTATAACATTCTGGAGTATATGCAAATTGCCATTAGAAAAAGTGAAGCAGTAGACTTTGTAAAAATTAATATTTGTGTCATTCTCAAAACTTTTGTCCATGACTGTAATTGCAATAATTTTCTGGGAGAAATACTTCATTTTCTGAATGCCAACACTTTCAGCCATGACTGTTAGACTCCTTAATTAGGTGGTCTCTTATTGGAGAACATTTATTGAACGGTTTGTTTTCTGCTGGGAAAACTTTGTAAAAAATCTTTCATAAAAAATTAGCATTTATCATTAGAGTTGTCAGTGAGATTACAGCAGTATCTAAAATTGCAGATCTTTCTTAGCCTCAAATCTACATTTACTTTTAAGTGGATCCTTACAATATCACAGCTGGGTGTAAAAGTCCCACAAGAAGTTAACCGCTCTAGAGTGTGATTTTGTCAGTGTGAAAAGAATTGTCTCATTTTTGGTGTAGCCATATTGGTGACCACCGTCATAAGTTTGCTAATCATCTATAACTACACTTCTGAAAAATAGAACGCTTTTGTCTGCTATCTGTAGTGAAAGAGTCACTAGTCTGTGATTTTATTTTAAGCTTGTGCAGGCCATGGTGGGTTATATCTATTTTTTTCAATTCACAGAAAATGCTGTTATTCCATTCATATTTAAGAGATTGTCAAAGATAAGCAAAAATAAGCCCACATGTAGCAATACAACTAAAATCAATAAATTTGATTTACTAACATTTTTATTTGCTTCTAATCCAGCTCTACATCCTTCATTTTCCATGCCGGTGAACTGTTTATATTGGCTGTAGTCATCATAGCCTGTATACCCCCGTTTGACTTCTGCAGCCAATCACAGGGCTAAGATGCCTGTTGCCATATACCTCTGAGGCCACTGATTGACTGCAGTGGTCATATGGGGTATACAAGTTGTGATGGCTGCAGCCGTTGTAAACAGTTGACCAGCAGAATCAGCAGTTCGAGTCAAGGGATGAGTGTATCTTATTTGCTTACTTTAGCTGTATTGCTGCATGTTGGCAACTAATGAAATAGTTAGAGAATCCCTTCTGAGCTACAGATGTTTTCATTTTCCCAAATATTACTCTTTGGACCCGATTCAATAAAGCTGTCATTGTTCACAGTGGTATTGATGAGATATGCTGGAGTCAGACGTTCTGCTGCATGAAGAGGAGCGTCAGAGGAGTGTTGTACACCTGTGTGTTTAATCGCCGCCAATTCTCCTCCAGCCTGGAGTACGATTTTTGGCATAGGAAACACGGCAAACATCACAAATTTGAGGAGCGTCATACCTTTCGACCCCGTCTCACCCAAGCTTCGCTCACTTTGTTGGAGCTGGGTGAAAATGGCGTGAGAACACCAAATGTCGAAAAATTTTAGTGCAGCCTCAGGTTGCACCAAAATTATGCAACTTTTGAAAGCTTTTTATATCAGATTACTGGCTAAAAGCTTTGATGTATCGGGACAATAGTCTACACTGACTAGAAAAAAAGGATTGGATGACGCTACCTTCATTACAAAGAAGAGCAGTGTCACTTAACAATTACTTGTCAAGGACTACAGCCATAGAAATATGCTTTAGTTTGGGCCGGCCAGAAATAATGCTGAAATTTGTTCAATATATACTTTCTGCTTTCATTATGAGACTGTAAAGCTGAATGCATAATAGTTGTTGCTAATGAGTTTTCCTCAGAAATTATGTAACCTCTATAAAATAAAAACTATACGAAAAATAAATGTATTAAGCTATCAGGTTGATTAAGGAGGCACTCCCATCAACTTTTTTTATCATCTTACTATATTGAAGCTATATTATAGAGCGCTGTGTTTTTACAATTGCTTATTTTGTCTTTCTGCCCAGCTAATACTTCCGTTTTCCATTAGGTCTATGACATCACATGATTACATACAGACTAGTTAAATCCTTCTAAGCTCTATGTAGAAACAGGAAGTCTATTTTCCCTGCGTAAGTAATCATTAGAACTTCAATTCTACATCCCTTCACAGTCTGACAGTGGAGGAGTGAAGCAGCTGGGCCAGGGGTTGAAAAGAAGGTGACGCTGGGCTGCCAGGGACTTTACAGTGATGTATAATTGTAGTTTTAATGATGACTAGGTACATCCACTAGTGATGAGTGAGTGTGCTTGGATAAGGTGTTATCCGATCACGCTCATGTCCTAATGGAGTATTTTTTGCGCGTTCGGAAAAAAAGGTCAATTCACCGTCGCTGCATGTCTCGTGGCTGTTCGACAGCCGCAACACATACAAGGATTGGCTGTTTGTTAGATATGCAGCGACTCGAGCATTTTTTTCAAGCACAACGAAAATACTCGATTAGGACACCAGCATGCTTGGATAATAACTCATCCGAGCATGCTCGCTAATCACTAACATCCACATTTTATTTAAAAAAATTCCCTAAAAATAAAGACAACATCTGCTCACCTACCACTCCCCGAAAGCGCCTTTCATCCCCTGCCTTGTTTCCATGCCAGTTTTCTTTTTCCCCTTTTCCTGTGGTGGAGGTATGTGTCTGCTGCAACTCAAACTGATCTGTGTGGTGATGCGTTGCTTACCACTGCAGCCACCCATGTGAACAACACCTTAGGTTATGTTCACATGCAGTGTTTTTGCAGCATTTTTATGTAAATGAAAGCCTCTTTTTACAGTACAAGGAAATGCTATGCAATTTAAGAAATCACATCCAAACACGTGTTTTTATTTTCCTGACTAAATTTGAGAACCGAAGCAGTTTTTTTTTAATCTGCAGCATGTCAATTCTTTCAGCATTTTTTGCAACGTTTTTTCACCCATAGAAAGCAATGAGAAAGTGAAAAATGTCATAAACGCAAAGGCATTTTTGTTTCGGTTTGAAGCTTTTTTGCATTAAAAAATTAACTTTATTAAATGTGTGCTGTAGGCAAAGCACACATGTAATCTGCAACCAAAATTACTGTGCCAGACCCAAAACTTTTTTGGAGTTGATATGTGAAGAGTCTATTTATGGTCTACCTTGAGTTTTTCTTGATTTTGCCAAATTAGTGCTTTTATTGGCTTCTAACCTTCTCATTTCAGTCACACAATAACCATCCAAAAACTTTGATCTGACTTAAAATACATTCAAGAATTAACACAGCAAAAATAGGGCAGCAGTGTTTACCTGCCCAGGTCTCAGAGCTAATGCGCTATCAGGATGCAGCAAACCCATGTAGTAAAGATGGTGGCAACACAGGTGCAAAATACTGATGAGACAACCACTCACAGCCTACCAGTTCATGGGGGGTGATTTCTTAGTGTTACATTGCATAAAGCAGCTTGTATAGGGCGCTGGTCACACACACAGGTAATGCACAAAGTCTGGCTTACAGCTTGTTAGTGACGCTCATACTATTAGATTACAAATAGATTCAACCAAAAAAACCCAAAGAATGTCATTATCAGGGCTCTCAACCGTCCCGGATCCAGCTGGACAGTCACGATTCTGACACGCTGTCCCGGCCGGGAGTGTAGTTTTCCCGCACTGAGAATTAGCCGCCACGCCCATCTGTCACAGGTCCTGAAGCTGAAGTTGCTCCTCTCCATCTGCTCGGGTTGCTCATATATGGCTGTTCTGTGCGCACAGGACCTGTGATGAGGTCACAGGAGGGGAGGAATCAAGGGTCACATGATCAGGGGCCTCAGTATATGCAGGGCTCTGCTGTGCTAGTTGTCATGTTGCTGGATGAGGGGAAGTTTATGTGTGGGGTCAGGAGGGGTTTGCAGGGTGTACAGGGTTGATGTAGCAGAGCTGTGTGTACGAGGTGTACAGAGCAGAGCCTTGTGTGTACGGAGCGGAGCAGAGCCGTGTGTGTACGGAGCGGAGCCGCATGAGTATGAGGTGTACGGAGTGGAGCCACATGAGTACGAGGTGTATGGAGCAGAGCCGCATGTGTACAAGTTTTACGGAGTAGAGCTATGTGTGTACGAGGTGTACGGAGCGTGGCTGCGTGTGTACAAGGTATACGGAGCAGAGCCGCATGTGTACGAGGTTTACAGAGTGGAGCCATGTGTGTAATTAGTGGAGCCGTGTGTGTATGAGGCATGCAAAGCGGAACCGTGTGTATGAGGTGTGCGGAGCTGTGCGTGTACGAGGTCAGTGTAAAGTGGGGAGCATTTATACCTCCCAACCGTCCCGGATCCAGCGGGACAGTGAACAAGGAAGAAGAAAGAACTACTGTAAAATGCGCACACACTCCCAAGAATATGACAAAATATGAATACATTTTATTTGCAAACAAGAGACATACACATTAAAACATAAGTAAAATAGACACGGCTGAAACCACTCAGATTATCCACAAAATATAATGCACGCATATAATGGTAATCACATAAGAACATCATATAAACAACCCCACAAAAAACCCTAGGCAGAAGTAATAGCTCATGAGAGTAAAAAAGAGGGAACCCGGACAGAATTTGACCAGGGAATAACCTAATGTGCAAGGTCATGTACCATGTTCCCTAGGTGTGCCCGGTAAGGCATTAGTAAACCTCATATGAGATAATATCAATGGAGATAAAAAAAAGAAAAAAACACCTAAATAGGAGGGATTGGTAAGAAAGAACCAGCCAGCAAAGCAGCCCATAATAGAGCTAGAAATAGGGAAAGAGTGGAGGAACATTACCAAAATACGCTCCAAGGTAACCGATCACAAGTGCAGGACCATGAGTGGGAGCCCACAGGAATAGGCCCACGCTTATCACCGCAACACGTGCGGCTTCGTCAGGGAAAGTGACGCTCCATAAGCAAATGGAATCTTAAATACAGTTAGGTCCATATATATTTGGACAGAGACAACATT